>CAWVNZ010002465.1:0-243805 GCA_963930735.1 Dioctria linearis | reverse complement strand
GTAAATTTTTCAAAAAATAATTTTATACTGTCGCAAATTTTAATTGCGCCAGGGATTGCCTTTTCTATAGTAAATTATTCAAAAAATAATTTTATACTGTCGCAAATTTTAATTGCGCCAGGGATTGCCTTTTCTATAGTAAATTATTCAAAAAATAATTTTCAACTGTCACAAATTTTAATTGCGCCAGGGATTGCCTTTTCTATAGTAAATTTTTCAAAAACTAATTTTATACTGTCGCAAATTTTATGTGCGCCAGGGATTGCCTTTTCTATAGTAAATTTTTCAAAAACTAATTTTCTACTGTCGCAAATTTTAAATATCCCAGGGATTGCCTTTTATATAGTAAATTATTCAAAAAATAATTTTATATTGTCGCAAATTTTAATTGCGCCAGGGATTGCCTTTTCTATAGTAAATTATTCAAAAACTAATTTTCAACTGTCGCAAATTTTAATTGCGCCAGGGATTGCCTTTTCTATAGTAAATTTTTCAAAAAATAATTTTATACTGTCGCAAATTTTAATTGCGCCAGGGATTGCCTTTTCTATAGTAAATTATTCAAAAAATAATTTTATACTGTCGCAAATTTTAATTGCGCCAGGGATTGCCTTTTCTATAGTAAATTATTCAAAAAATAATTTTCAACTGTCACAAATTTTAATTGCGCCAGGGATTGCCTTTTCTATAGTAAATTTTTCAAAAACTAATTTTATACTGTCGCAAATTTTATGTGCGCCAGGGATTGCCTTTTCTATAGTAAATTTTTCAAAAACTAATTTTCTACTGTCGCAAATTTTAAATATCCCAGGGATTGCCTTTTATATAGTAAATTATTCAAAAAATAATTTTCTACTGTCGCAAATTTTAATTACGCCAGGGATTGCCTTTTATATAGTAAATTTTTCAAAAACTTATTTTATACTGTCGCAAATTTTAATTGCGCCAGGGATTGCCTTTTCTATAGTAAATTATTCAAAAAATAATTTTCTACTGTCGCAAATTTTAAATATCCCAGGGATTGCCTTTTATATAGTAAATTAATCAAAAACTAATTTTCTACTGTCGCAAATTTTAATTGCGCCAGGGATTGCCTTTTCTATAGTAAATTTTTCAAAAACTAATTTTCTACTGTCGCAAATTTTAATTGCGCCAGGGATTGCCTTTTCTATAGTAAATTTTTCAAAAACTAATTTTATACTGTCGCAAATTTTAATTGCGCCAGGGATTGCCTTTTCTACAGTAAATTTTTCAAAAACTAATTTTATACTGTCGCAAATTTTATGTGCGCCAGGGATTGCCTTTTCTATAGTAAATTATTCAAAAACTAATTTTATACTGTCACAAATTTTATGTGCGCCAGGGATTGCCTTTTCTATAGTAAATTATTCAAAAAATAATTTTCTACTGTCGCAAATTTTAAATATCCCAGGGATTGCCTTTTCTATAGAAAATTTTTCAAAAAATAATTTTCAACTGTCGCAAATTTTAATTACGCCAGGGATTGCCTTTTATATAGTAAATTTTTCAAAAACTAATTTTATACTGTCACAAATTTTAATTACGCCAGGGATTGCCTTTTATATAGTAAATTATTCAAAAACTAATTTTATACTGTCGCAAATTTTAATTACGCCAGGGATTGCCTTTTCTATAGTAAATTATTCAAAAACTAATTTTATACTGTCACAAATTTTAATTACGCCAGGGATTGCCTTTTATATAGTAAATTTTTCAAAAACTAATTTTCTACTGTCGCAAATTTTAATTGCGCCAGGGATTGCCTTTTCTATAGTAAATTTTTCAAAAACTAATTTTCTACTGTCGCAAATTTTAATTGCGCCAGGGATTGCCTTTTCTATAGTAAATTATTCAAAAACTAATTTTATACTGTCACAAATTTTATGTGCGCCAGGGATTGCCTTTTCTATAGTAAATTATTCAAAAAATAATTTTCTACTGTCGCAAATTTTAAATATCCCAGGGATTGCCTTTTCTATAGTAAATTATTCAAAAAATAATTTTCTACTGTCGCAAATTTTAAATATCCCAGGGATTGCCTTTTCTACAGTAAATTATTCAAAAACTAATTTTATACTGTCGCAAATTTTAATTGCGCCAGGGATTGCCTTTTCTACAGTAAATTTTTCAAAAACTAATTTTCTACTGTCGCAAATTTTAATTGCGCCAGGGATTGCCTTTTCTATAGTAAATTTTTCAAAAACTAATTTTCTACTGTCGCAAATTTTAATTACGCCAGGGATTGCCTTTTATATAGTAAATTTTTCAAAAACTAATTTTCTACTGTCGCAAATTTTAAATATCCCAGGGATTGCCTTTTCTATAGTAAATTATTCAAAAACTAATTTTATACTGTCGCAAATTTTAATTACGCCAGGGATTGCCTTTTCTATAGTAAATTATTCAAAAACTAATTCTATACTGTCGCAAATTTTAATTACGCCAGGGATTGCCTTTTCTATAGTAAATTATTCAAAAAATAATTTTCTACTGTCGCAAATTTTAATTGCGCCAGGGATTGCCTTTTCTATAGTAAATTATTCAAAAAATAATTTTATACTGTCGCATATTTTAATTGCGCCAGGGATTGCCTTTTCTATAGTAAATTATTCAAAAACTAATTTTATACTGTCACAAATTTTATGTGCGCCAGGGATTGCCTTTTCTATAGTAAATTATTCAAAAAATAATTTTATACTGTCGCAAATTTTAATTACGCCAGGGATTGCCTTTTCTACAGTATATTATTCAAAAAATAATTTTATACTGTCGCAAATTTTAAATATCCCAGGGATTGCCTTTTCTATAGTAAATTTTTCAAAAACTAATTTTCTACTGTCGCAAATTTTAATTACGCCAGGGATTGCCTTTTATATAGTAAATTTTTCAAAAACTAATTTTCTACTGTCGCAAATTTTAATTACGCCAGGGATTGCCTTTTCTATAGTAAATTATTCAAAAACTAATTTTATACTGTCACAAATTTTAATTACGCCAGGGATTGCCTTTTATATAGTAAATTTTTCAAAAACTAATTTTCTACTGTCGCAAATTTTAATTGCGCCAGGGATTGCCTTTTCTATAGTAAATTTTTCAAAAACTAATTTTCTACTGTCGCAAATTTTAATTGCGCCAGGGATTGCCTTTTCTATAGTAAATTATTCAAAAACTAATTTTATACTGTCACAAATTTTATGTGCGCCAGGGATTGCCTTTTCTATAGTAAATTATTCAAAAAATAATTTTCTACTGTCGCAAATTTTAAATATCCCAGGGATTGCCTTTTCTATAGTAAATTTTTCAAAAAATAATTTTCAACTGTCGCAAATTTTAATTACGCCAGGGATTGCCTTTTATATAGTAAATTTTTCAAAAACTAATTTTATACTGTCACAAATTTTAATTGCGCCAGGGATTGCCTTTTATATAGTAAATTATTCAAAAACTAATTTTCTACTGTCGCAAATTTTATGTGCGCCAGGGATTGCCTTTTCTATAGTAAATTATTCAAAAACTAATTTTATACTGTCACAAATTTTATGTGCGCCAGGGATTGCCTTTTCTATAGTAAATTATTCAAAAAATAATTTTCTACTGTCGCAAATTTTAAATATCCCAGGGATTGCCTTTTCTATAGTAAATTTTTCAAAAAATAATTTTCAACTGTCGCAAATTTTAATTACGCCAGGGATTGCCTTTTATATAGTAAATTATTCAAAAACTAATTTTATACTGTCGCAAATTTTAAATATCCCAGGGATTGCCTTTTCTATAGTAAATTTTTCAAAAACTAATTTTATACTGTCGCAAATTTTATGTGCGCCAGGGATTGCCTTTTATATAGTAAATTATTCAAAAACTAATTTTCTACTGTCGCAAATTTTAATTGCGCCAGGGATTGCCTTTTCTATAGTAAATTATTCAAAAAATAATTTTCAACTGTCACAAATTTTAATTGCGCCAGGGATTGACTTTTCTATAGTAAATTATTCAAAAACTAATTTTCAACTGTCACAAATTTTATGTGCGCCAGGGATTGCCTTTTCTACAGTAAATTATTCAAAAAATAATTTTATACTGTCGCAAATTTTAAATATCCCAGGGATTGCCTTTTCTATAGTAAATTTTTCAAAAACTAATTTTCAACTGTCACAAATTTTAATTGCGCCAGGGATTGACTTTTCTATAGTAAATTATTCAAAAACTAATTTTCAACTGTCACAAATTTTAATTGCGCCAGGGATTGCCTTTTCTATAGTAAATTTTTCAAAAACTAATTTTATACTGTCGCAAATTTTATGTGCGCCAGGGATTTCCTTTTCTATAGTAAATTATTCAAAAAATAATTTTATACTGTCGCAAATTTTAATTGCGCCAGGGATTGCCTTTTCTATAGTAAATTATTCAAAAAATAATTTTCAACTGTCACAAATTTTATGTGCGCCAGGGATTGCCTTTTCTATAGTAAATTATTCAAAAACTAATTTTCAACTGTCACAAATTTTAATTGCGCCAGGGATTGACTTTTCTATAGTAAATTATTCAAAAAATAATTTTATACTGTCGCAAATTTTAATTGCGCCAGGGATTGCCTTTTCTATAGTAAATTATTCAAAAAATAATTTTCAACTGTCACAAATTTTATGTGCGCCAGGGATTGCCTTTTATATAGTAAATTTTTCAAAAACTAATTTTATACTGTCGCAAATTTTAAATATCCCAGGGATTGCCTTTTCTATAGTAAATTATTCAAAAACTAATTTTATACTGTCGCAAATTTTATGTGCGCCAGGGATTGACTTTTCTATAGTAAATTATTCAAAAACTAATTTTATACTGTCGCAAATTTTAAATATCCCAGGGATTGCCTTTTCTACAGTAAATTTTTCAAAAACTAATTTTATACTGTCGCAAATTTTAATTACGCCAGGGATTGCCTTTTCTATAGTAAATTATTCAAAAAATAATTTTCAACTGTCACAAATTTTAATTGCGCCAGGGATTGCCTTTTCTATAGTAAATTATTCAAAAACTAATTTTATACTGTCACAAATTTTATGTGCGCCAGGGATTGCCTTTTCTATAGTAAATTATTCAAAAAATAATTTTATACTGTCGCAAATTTTAATTGCGCCAGGGATTGCCTTTTCTATAGTAAATTATTCAAAAAATAATTTTCAACTGTCACAAATTTTATGTGCGCCAGGGATTGCCTTTTCTATAGTAAATTATTCAAAAAATAATTTTATACTGTCGCAAATTTTAAATATCCCAGGGATTGCCTTTTCTATAGTAAATTTTTCAAAAACTAATTTTCAACTGTCACAAATTTTAATTGCGCCAGGGATTGACTTTTCTATAGTAAATTATTCAAAAACTAATTTTCAACTGTCACAAATTTTAATTGCGCCAGGGATTGCCTTTTCTATAGTAAATTTTTCAAAAACTAATTTTATACTGTCGCAAATTTTATGTGCGCCAGGGATTGCCTTTTCTATAGTAAATTATTCAAAAAATAATTTTATACTGTCGCAAATTTTAATTGCGCCAGGGATTGCCTTTTCTATAGTAAATTATTCAAAAAATAATTTTCAACTGTCACAAATTTTATGTGCGCCAGGGATTGCCTTTTATATAGTAAATTATTCAAAAACTAATTTTCTACTGTCGCAAATTTTATGTGCGCCAGGGATTGCCTTTTCTATAGTAAATTATTCAAAAAATAATTTTATACTGTCGCAAATTTTAATTGCGCCAGGGATTGCCTTTTCTATAGTAAATTATTCAAAAAATAATTTTCAACTGTCACAAATTTTATGTGCGCCAGGGATTGCCTTTTCTATAGTAAATTATTCAAAAACTAATTTTCAACTGTCGCAAATTTTAAATATCCCAGGGATTGCCTTTTCTATAGTAAATTTTTCAAAAACTAATTTTCAACTGTCACAAATTTTAATTGCGCCAGGGATTGACTTTTCTATAGTAAATTATTCAAAAACTAATTTTCAACTGTCACAAATTTTAATTGCGCCAGGGATTGCCTTTTCTATAGTAAATTTTTCAAAAACTAATTTTATACTGTCGCAAATTTTATGTGCGCCAGGGATTGCCTTTTCTATAGTAAATTATTCAAAAAATAATTTTATACTGTCCAAATTTTAATTGCGCCAGGGATTGCCTTTTCTATAGTAAATTATTCAAAAAATAATTTTCAACTGTCACAAATTTTATGTGCGCCAGGGATTGCCTTTTATATAGTAAATTATTCAAAAACTAATTTTCTACTGTCGCAAATTTTAATTGCGCCAGGGATTGCCTTTTCTATAGTAAATTATTCAAAAAATAATTTTATACTGTCGCAAATTTTATGTGCGCCAGGGATTGCCTTTTCTATAGTAAATTATTCAAAAAATAATTTTATACTGTCGCAAATTTTAAATATCCCAGGGATTGCCTTTTCTATAGTAAATTATTCAAAAACTAATTTTATACTGTCACAAATTTTATGTGCGCCAGGGATTGCCTTTTCTATAGTAAATTATTCAAAAACTAATTTTCTACTGTCGCAAATTTTATGTGCGCCAGGGATTGCCTTTTCTATAGTAAATTATTCAAAAAATAATTTTATACTGTCGCAAATTTTAATTGCGCCAGGGATTGCCTTTTCTATAGTAAATTATTCAAAAAATAATTTTCAACTGTCACAAATTTTATGTGCGCCAGGGATTGCCTTTTCTATAGTAAATTATTCAAAAACTAATTTTCAACTGTGACAAATTTTAATTGCGCCAGGGATTGACTTTTCTATAGTAAATTATTCAAAAATTAATTTTCAACTGTCACAAATTTTAATTGCGCCAGGGATTGACTTTTCTATAGTAAATTATTCAAAAAATAATTTTCAACTGTCACAAATTTTAATTGCGCCAGGGATTGACTTTTCTATAGTAAATTATTCAAAAACTAATTTTATACTGTCGCAAATTTTAATTGCGCCAGGGATTGCCTTTTCTATAGTAAATTATTCAAAAAATAATTTTATACTGTCGCAAATTTTAATTGCGCCAGGGATTGACTTTTCTATAGTAAATTATTCAAAAACTAATTTTCAACTGTCACAAATTTTAATTGCGCCAGGGATTGACTTTTCTATAGTAAATTATTCAAAAAATAATTTTCTACTGTCGCAAATTTTAATTGCGCCAGGGATTGCCTTTTCTATAGTAAATTTTTCAAAGACTAATTTTCAACTGTCACAAATTTTAATTGCGCCAGGGATTGACTTTTCTATAGTAAATTATTCAAAAACTAATTTTCAACTGTCACAAATTTTAATTGCGCCAGGGATTGACTTTTCTATAGTAAATTATTCAAAAAATAATTTTCTACTGTCGCAAATTTTAATTGCGCCAGGGATTGCCTTTTCTATAGTAAATTATTCAAAAAATAATTTTATACTCTCGCAAATTTTAATTACGCCAGGGATTGCCTTTTATATAGTAAATTTTTCAAAAACTAATTTTATACTGTCGCAAATTTTAAATATCCCAGGGATTGCCTTT
Source organism: Dioctria linearis (assembly GCA_963930735.1). Lineage (NCBI taxonomy): Eukaryota > Metazoa > Arthropoda > Insecta > Diptera > Asilidae > Dioctria > Dioctria linearis. The sequence goes on along the minus strand of CAWVNZ010002465.1, from coordinate 236,222 downwards.
TCTATAGTAAATTATTCAAAAAATAATTTTATACTGTCGCAAATTTTATGTGCGCCAGGGATTGACTTTTCTATAGTAAATTATTCAAAAACTAATTTTATACTGTCGCAAATTTTAAATATCCCAGGGATTGCCTTTTCTACAGTAAATTTTTCAAAAACTAATTTTATACTGTCGCAAATTTTAAATATCCCAGGGATTGCCTTTTATATAGTAAATTTTTCAAAAACTAATTTTATACTGTCGCAAATTTTAAATATCCCAGGGATTGCCTTTTCTATAGTAAATTATTCAAAAAATAATTTTCAACTGTCACAAATTTTAATTGCGCCAGGGATTGACTTTTCTATAGTAAATTATTCAAAAACTAATTTTATACTGTCGCAAATTTTAATTGCGCCAGGGATTGCCTTTTCTATAGTAAATTATTCAAAAAATAATTTTATACTGTCGCAAATTTTAATTGCGCCAGGGATTGCCTTTTCTATAGTAAATTTTTCAAAAACTAATTTTATACTGTCGCAAATTTTATGTGCGCCAGGGATTGCCTTTTATATAGTAAATTATTCAAAAAATAATTTTCAACTGTCACAAATTTTAATTGCGCCAGGGATTGACTTTTCTATAGTAATTTATTCAAAAACTAATTTTCAACTGTCACAAATTTTAATTGCGCCAGGGATTGCCTTTTCTACAGTAAATTATTCAAAAAATAATTTTATACTGTCACAAATTTTAATTGCGCCAGGGATTGCCTTTTCTATAGTAAATTATTCAAAAACTAATTTTCTACTGTCGCAAATTTTAATTACGCCAGGGATTGCCTTTTATATAGTAAATTATTCAAAAACTAATTTTATACTGTCGCAAATTTTAAATATCCCAGGGATTGCCTTTTATATAGTAAATTATTCAAAAAATAATTTTATACTGTCGCAAATTTTAATTACGCCAGGGATTGCCTTTTCTACAGTAAATTATTCAAAAAATAATTTTATACTGTCGCAAATTTTAATTGCGCCAGGGATTGCCTTTTCTACAGTAAATTATTCAAAAAATAATTTTCAACTGTCACAAATTTTAATTACGCCAGGGATTGCCTTTTATATAGTAAATTTTTCAAAAACTAATTTTATACTGTCGCAAATTTTAATTACGCCAGGGATTGCCTTTTCTATAGTAAATTATTCAAAAACTAATTTTCTACTGTCGCAAATTTTAATTGCGCCAGGGATTGCCTTTTATATAGTAAATTTTTCAAAAACTAATTTTCTACTGTCGCAAATTTTAAATATCCCAGGGATTGCCTTTTCTATAGTAAATTATTCAAAAACTAATTTTATACTGTCGCAAATTTTAATTGCGCCAGGGATTGCCTTTTCTATAGTAAATTATTCAAAAAATAATTTTCAACTGTCACAAATTTTAATTGCGCCAGGGATTGACTTTTCTATAGTAAATTATTCAAAAACTAATTTTCAACTGTCACAAATTTTAATTGCGCCAGGGATTGCCTTTTCTATAGTAAATTTTTCAAAAACTAATTTTATACTGTCGCAAATTTTAATTGCGCCAGGGATTGCCTTTTCTACAGTAAATTATTCAAAAAATAATTTTATACTGTCACAAATTTTAATTGCGCCAGGGATTGCCTTTTATATAGTAAATTTTTCAAGAACTAATTTTATACTGTCGCAAATTTTAATTGCGCCAGGGATTGCCTTTTCTATAGTAAATTATTCAAAAAATAATTTTCTACTGTCGCAAATTTTAATTGCGCCAGGGATTGCCTTTTATATAGTAAATTATTCAAAAAATAATTTTATACTGTCGCAAATTTTAATTACGCCAGGGATTGCCATTTCTACAGTAAATTATTCAAAAAATAATTTTATACTGTCACAAATTTTAATTGCGCCAGGGATTGCCTTTTATATAGTAAATTTTTCAAAAACTAATTTTATACTGTCGCAAATTTTAATTGCGCCAGGGATTGCCTTTTCTATAGTAAATTATTCAAAAAATAATTTTCTACTGTCGCAAATTTTAATTGCGCCAGGGATTGCCTTTTATATAGTAAATTATTCAAAAAATAATTTTATACTGTCGCAAATTTTAATTACGCCAGGGATTGCCTTTTCTACAGTAAATTATTCAAAAAATAATTTTATACTGTCGCAAATTTTAATTGCGCCAGGGATTACCTTTTCTACAGTAAATTATTCAAAAAATAATTTTCAACTGTCACAAATTTTAATTACGCCAGGGATTGCCTTTTCTATAGTAAATTATTCAAAAACTAATTTTATACTGTCGCAAATTTTAATTGCGCCAGGGATTGCCTTTTCTATAGTAAATTATTCAAAAAATAATTTTCAACTGTCACAAATTTTAATTGCGCCAGGGATTGACTTTTCTATAGTAAATTATTCAAAAACTAATTTTCAACTGTCACAAATTTTAATTGCGCCAGGGATTGCCTTTTCTACAGTAAATTATTCAAAAAATAATTTTATACTGTCACAAATTTTAATTGCGCCAGGGATTGACTTTTCTATAGTAAATTATTCAAAAACTAATTTTCAACTGTCACAAATTTTAATTGCGCCAGGGATTGCCTTTTCTACAGTAAATTATTCAAAAAATAATTTTATACTGTCACAAATTTTAATTGCGCCAGGGATTGCCTTTTCTATAGTAAATTATTCAAAAACTAATTTTCTACTGTCGCAAATTTTAATTACGCCAGGGATTGCCTTTTATATAGTAAATTATTCAAAAACTAATTTTATACTGTCGCAAATTTTAAATATCCCAGGGATTGCCTTTTATATAGTAAATTTTTCAAAAACTAATTTTATACTGTCGCAAATTTTAATTGCGCCAGGGATTGCCTTTTCTATAGTAAATTTTTCAAAAAATAATTTTATACTGTCGCAAATTTTAATTGCGCCAGGGATTGCCTTTTATATAGTAAATTATTCAAAAACTAATTTTCTACTGTCGCAAATTTTAATTGCGCCAGGGATTGCCTTTTCTATAGTAAATTATTCAAAAAATAATTTTCAACTGTCACAAATTTTAATTGCGCCAGGGATTGACTTTTCTATAGTAAATTATTCAAAAACTAATTTTCTACTGTCGCAAATTTTATGTGCGCCAGGGATTGCCTTTTCTATAGTAAATTATTCAAAAAATAATTTTCTACTGTCGCAAATTTTAATTGCGCCAGGGATTGCCTTTTATATAGTAAATTATTCAAAAAATAATTTTATACTGTCGCAAATTTTAATTACGCCAGGGATTGCCTTTTCTACAGTAAATTATTCAAAAAATAATTTTATACTGTCACAAATTTTAATTGCGCCAGGGATTGCCTTTTATATAGTAAATTTTTCAAAAACTAATTTTATACTGTCGCAAATTTTAATTGCGCCAGGGATTGCCTTTTCTATAGTAAATTATTCAAAAAATAATTTTCTACTGTCGCAAATTTTAATTGCGCCAGGGATTGCCTTTTATATAGTAAATTATTCAAAAAATAATTTTATACTGTCGCAAATTTTAATTACGCCAGGGATTGCCATTTCTACAGTAAATTATTCAAAAAATAATTTTATACTGTCACAAATTTTAATTGCGCCAGGGATTGCCTTTTCTATAGTAAATTATTCAAAAAATAATTTTCTACTGTCGCAAATTTTAATTGCGCCAGGGATTGCCTTTTATATAGTAAATTATTCAAAAAATAATTTTATACTGTCGCAAATTTTAATTACGCCAGGGATTGCCTTTTATATAGTAAATTATTCAAAAAATAATTTTATACTGTCGCAAATTTTAATTGCGCCAGGGATTGCCTTTTCTATAGTAAATTTTTCAAAAACTAATTTTCTACTGTCGCAAATTTTAATTACGCCAGGGATTGCCTTTTCTACAGTAAATTTTTCAAAAACTAATTTTATACTGTCGCAAATTTTATGTGCGCCAGGGATTGCCTTTTCTATAGTAAATTATTCAAAAACTAATTTTATACTGTCACAAATTTTAATTGCGCCAGGGATTGCCTTTTCTATAGTAAATTTTTCAAAAACTAATTTTATACTGTCACAAATTTTAATTACGCCAGGGATTGCCTTTTCTACAGTAAATTATTCAAAAAATAATTTTATACTGTCGCAAATTTTAATTGCGCCAGGGATTGCCTTTTCTACAGTAAATTATTCAAAAAATAATTTTCAACTGTCACAAATTTTAATTACGCCAGGGATTGCCTTTTATATAGTAAATTTTTCAAAAACTAATTTTATACTGTCGCAAATTTTAATTACGCCAGGGATTGCCTTTTCTATAGTAAATTATTCAAAAACTAATTTTCTACTGTCGCAAATTTTAATTGCGCCAGGGATTGCCTTTTATATAGTAAATTTTTCAAAAACTAATTTTCTACTGTCGCAAATTTTAAATATCCCAGGGATTGCCTTTTCTATAGTAAATTATTCAAAAACTAATTTTATACTGTCGCAAATTTTAATTGCGCCAGGGATTGCCTTTTCTATAGTAAATTATTCAAAAAATAATTTTCAACTGTCGCAAATTTTAATTACGCCAGGGATTGCCTTTTCTATAGTAAATTTTTCAAAAAATAATTTTCTACTGTCGCAAATTTTAAATATCCCAGGGATTGCCTTTTCTATAGTAAATTATTCAAAAAATAATTTTATACTGTCACAAATTTTAATTGCGCCAGGGATTGACTTTTCTATAGTAAATTATTCAAAAAATAATTTTCTACTGTCGCAAATTTTAAATATCCCAGGGATTGCCTTTTCTATAGTAAATTATTCAAAAAATAATTTTATACTGTCACAAATTTTAATTACGCCAGGGATTGCCTTTTCTACAGTAAATTATTCAAAAAATAATTTTATACTGTCGCAAATTTTAATTGCGCCAGGGATTGCCTTTTCTACAGTAAATTATTCAAAAAATAATTTTCAACTGTCACAAATTTTAATTACGCCAGGGATTGCCTTTTCTATAGTAAATTATTCAAAAAATAATTTTCAACTGTCGCAAATTTTATGTGCGCCAGGGATTGACTTTTCTATAGTAAATTATTCAAAAACTAATTTTCTACTGTCGCAAATTTTAATTGCGCCAGGGATTGCCTTTTCTATAGTAAATTTTTCAAAAACTAATTTTCTACTGTCGCAAATTTTAATTACGCCAGGGATTGCCTTTTATATAGTAAATTTTTCAAAAACTAATTTTATACTGTCGCAAATTTTAATTGCGCCAGGGATTGCCTTTTCTATAGTAAATTATTCAAAAAATAATTTTCAACTGTCGCAAATTTTAATTACGCCAGGGATTGCCTTTTCTATAGTAAATTTTTCAAAAAATAATTTTCTACTGTCGCAAATTTTAAATATCCCAGGGATTGCCTTTTCTATAGTAAATTATTCAAAAAATAATTTTATACTGTCACAAATTTTAATTGCGCCAGGGATTGACTTTTCTATAGTAAATTATTCAAAAAATAATTTTCTACTGTCGCAAATTTTAAATATCCCAGGGATTGCCTTTTCTATAGTAAATTATTCAAAAGATAATTTTATACTGTCGCAAATTTTAATTACGCCAGGGATTGCCTTTTATATAGTAAATTTTTCAAAAACTAATTTTATCCTGTCGCAAATTTTAATTGCGCCAGGGATTGCCTTTTCTACAGTAAATTTTTCAAAAACTAATTTTATACTGTCGCAAATTTTATGTGCGCCAGGGATTGCCTTTTCTATAGTAAATTTTTCAAAAACTAATTTTATACTGTCGCAAATTTTAATTGCGCCAGGGATTGCCTTTTCTACAGTAAATTATTCAAAAAATAATTTTATACTGTCACAAATTTTAATTGCGCCAGGGATTGCCTTTTATATAGTAAATTTTTCAAAAACTAATTTTATACTGTCGCAAATTTTAATTGCGCCAGGGATTGCCTTTTCTATAGTAAATTATTCAAAAAATAATTTTCTACTGTCGCAAATTTTAATTGCGCCAGGGATTGCCTTTCATATAGTAAATTATTCAAAAAATAATTTTATACTGTCGCAAATTTTAATTACGCCAGGGATTGCCTTTTCTACAGTAAATTATTCAAAAAATAATTTTATACTGTCACAAATTTTAATTGCGCCAGGGATTGCCTTTTATATAGTAAATTTTTCAAAAACTAATTTTATACTGTCGCAAATTTTAATTGCGCCAGGGATTGCCTTTTCTATAGTAAATTATTCAAAAAATAATTTTCTACTGTCGCAAATTTTAATTGCGCCAGGGATTGCCTTTTATATAGTAAATTATTCAAAAAATAATTTTATACTGTCGCAAATTTTAATTACGCCAGGGATTGCCTTTTCTACAGTAAATTATTCAAAAAATAATTTTATACTGTCACAAATTTTAATTGCGCCAGGGATTGCCTTTTCTATAGTAAATTATTCAAAAAATAATTTTCTACTGTCGCAAATTTTAATTGCGCCAGGGATTGCCTTTTATATAGTAAATTATTCAAAAAATAATTTTATACTGTCGCAAATTTTAATTACGCCAGGGATTGCCTTTTATATAGTAAATTATTCAAAAAATAATTTTCAACTGTCACAAATTTTAATTACGCCAGGGATTGCCTTTTATATAGTAAATTATTCAAAAAATAATTTTCTACTGTCGCAAATTTTAAATATCCCAGGGATTGCCTTTTATATAGTAAATTTTTCAAAAAATAATTTTCTACTGTCGCAAATTTTAATTACGCCAGGGATTGCCTTTTATATAGTAAATTTTTCAAAAACTAATTTTATACTGTCACAAATTTTATGTGCGCCAGGGATTGCCTTTTCTATAGTAAATTATTCAAAAAATAATTTTATACTGTCACAAATTTTAATTGCGCCAGGGATTGCCTTTTCTATAGTAAATTATTCAAAAAATAATTTTCTACTGTCGCAAATTTTAATTGCGCCAGGGATTGCCTTTTATATAGTAAATTTTTCAAAAACTAATTTTATACTGTCGCAAATTTTAATTGCGCCAGGGATTGCCTTTTCTATAGTAAATTATTCAAAAAATAATTTTCAACTGTCGCAAATTTTAATTACGCCAGGGATTGCCTTTTCTATAGTAAATTTTTCAAAAAATAATTTTCTACTGTCGCAAATTTTAAATATCCCAGGGATTGCCTTTTCTATAGTAAATTATTCAAAAAATAATTTTATACTGTCACAAATTTTAATTGCGCCAGGGATTGACTTTTCTATAGTAAATTATTCAAAAAATAATTTTCTACTGTCGCAAATTTTAAATATCCCAGGGATTGCCTTTTATATAGTAAATTATTCAAAAAATAATTTTATACTGTCGCAAATTTTAATTACGCCAGGGATTGCCTTTTATATAGTAAATTTTTCAAAAACTAATTTTATACTGTCACAAATTTTAATTACGCCAGGGATTGCCTTTTATATAGTAAATTTTTCAAAAACTAATTTTATACTGTCGCAAATTTTAATTGCGCCAGGGATTGCCTTTTATATAGTAAATTTTTCAAAAACTAATTTTATACTGTCGCAAATTTTAATTGCGCCAGGGATTGCCTTTTCTATAGTAAATTATTCAAAAAATAATTTTCTACTGTCGCAAATTTTAATTGCGCCAGGGATTGCCTTTAATATAGTAAATTATTCAAAAAATAATTTTTATACTGTCGCAAATTTTAATTACGCCAGGGATTGCCTTTTCTACAGTAAATTATTCAAAAAATAATTTTATTCTGTCACAAATTTTAATTGCGCCAGGGATTGCCTTTTCTATAGTAAATTATTCAAAAAATAATTTTCTACTGTCGCAAATTTTAATTGCGCCAGGGATTGCCTTTTATATAGTAAATTATTCAAAAAATAATTTTATACTGTCGCAAATTTTAATTACGCCAGGGATTGCCTTTTATATAGTAAATTATTCAAAAAATAATTTTCAACTGTCACAAATTTTAATTACGCCAGGGATTGCCTTTTATATAGTAAATTATTCAAAAAATAATTTTCTACTGTCGCAAATTTTAAATATCCCAGGGATTGCCTTTTATATAGTAAATTTTTCAAAAAATAATTTTCTACTGTCGCAAATTTTAATTACGCCAGGGATTGCCTTTTATATAGTAAATTTTTCAAAAACTAATTTTATACTGTCACAAATTTTATGTGCGCCAGGGATTGCCTTTTCTACAGTAAATTATTCAAAAAATAATTTTATACTGTCACAAATTTTAATTGCGCCAGGGATTGCCTTTTCTATAGTAAATTATTCAAAAAATAATTTTCTACTGTCGCAAATTTTAATTGCGCCAGGGATTGCCTTTTATATAGTAAATTATTCAAAAAATAATTTTATACTGTCGCAAATTTTAATTACGCCAGGGATTGCCTTTTATATAGTAAATTATTCAAAAAATAATTTTCAACTGTCACAAATTTTAATTACGCCAGGGATTGCCTTTTATATAGTAAATTATTCAAAAAATAATTTTCTACTGTCGCAAATTTTAATTGCGCCAGGGATTGCCTTTTATATAGTAAATTATTCAAAAAATAATTTTATACTGTCGCAAATTTTAATTACGCCAGGGATTGCCTTTTATATAGTAAATTATTCAAAAAATAATTTTCAACTGTCACAAATTTTAATTACGCCAGGGATTGCCTTTTCTATAGTAAATTATTCAAAAAATAATTTTATACTGTCGCAAATTTTAATTACGCCAGGGATTGCCTTTTATATAGTAAATTATTCAAAAAATAATTTTCAACTGTCACAAATTTTAATTACGCCAGGGATTGCCTTTTATATAGTAAATTATTCAAAAAATAATTTTATACTGTCACAAATTTTAATTGCGCCAGGGATTGCCTTTTCTATAGTAAATTATTCAAAAAATAATTTTCTACTGTCGCAAATTTTAATTGCGCCAGGGATTGCCTTTTATATAGTTAATTATTCAAAAAATAATTTTATACTGTCGCAAATTTTAATTACGCCAGGGATTGACTTTTCTATAGTAAATTATTCAAAAACTAATTTTCAACTGTCACAAATTTTAATTGCGCCAGGGATTGACTTTTCTATAGTAAATTATTCAAAAAATAATTTTCAACTGTCACAAATTTTATGTGCGCCAGGGATTGCCTTTTCTACAGTAAATTATTCAAAAAATAATTTTATACTGTCACAAATTTTAATTACGCCAGGGATTGCCTTTTATATAGTAAATTTTTCAAAAACTAATTTTATACTGTCGCAAATTTTAATTGCGCCAGAGATTGCCTTTTATATAGTAAATTTTTCAAAAACTAATTTTATACTGTCGCAAATTTTAATTGCGCCAGGGATTGCCTTTTCTATAGTAAATTTTTCAAAAACTAATTTTCAACTGTCACAAATTTTAATTGCGCCAGGGATTGACTTTTCTATAGTAAATTATTCAAAAACTAATTTTCAACTGTCACAAATTTTAATTACGCCAGGGATTGCCTTTTATATAGTAAATTTTTCAAAAACTTATTTTATACTGTCGCAAATTTTAATTGCGCCAGGGATTGCCTTTTCTACAGTAAATTATTCAAAAACTAATTTTATACTGTCACAAATTTTAATTGCGCCAGGGATTGCCTTTTCTATAGTAAATTTTTCAAAAAATAATTTTATACTGTCGCAAATTTTAATTACGCCAGGGATTGCCTTTTCTATAGTAAATTTTTCAAAAAATAATTTTATACTGTCACAAATTTTAATTGCGCCAGGGATTGCCTTTTCTATAGTAAATTTTTCAAAAAATAATTTTATACTGTCGCAAATTTTAAATATCCCAGGGATTGCCTTTTCTATAGTAAATTATTCAAAAACTAATTTTTTACTGTCGCAAATTTTAATTGCGCCAGGGATTGACTTTTCTATAGTAAATTTTTCAAAAAATAATTTTATACTGTCGCAAATTTTAAATATCCCAGGGATTGCCTTTTCTACAGTAAATTATTCAAAAAATAATTTTCAACTGTCGCAAATTTTAAATATCCCAGGGATTGCCTTTTATATAGTAAATTATTCAAAAACTAATTTTATACTGTCGCAAATTTTATGTGCGCCAGGGATTGACTTTTCTATAGTAAATTATTCAAAAAATAATTTTATACTGTCGCAAATTTTAAATATCCCAGGGATTGCCTTTTCTATAGTAAAATATTCAAAAAATAATTTTATACTGTCGCAAATTTTATGTGCGCCAGGGATTGCCTTTTCTATAGTAAATTATTCAAAAAATAATTTTCTACTGTCACAAATTTTAATTGCGCCAGGGATTGCCTTTTCTATAGTAAATTATTCAAAAAATAATTTTATACTGTCGCAAATTTTATGTGCGCCAGGGATTGCCTTTTCTATAGTAAATTATTCAAAAAATAATTTTCTACTGTCGCAAATTTTAAATATCCCAGGGATTGCCTTTTCTACAGTAAATTATTCAAAAAATAATTTTCTACTGTCGCAAATTTTATGTGCGCCAGGGATTGCCTTTTCTATAGTAAATTTTTCAAAAACTAATTTTATACTGTCGCAAATTTTAATTACGCCAGGGATTGCCTTTTCTATAGTAAATTATTCAAAAAATAATTTTATACTGTCGCAAATTTTATGTGCGCCAGGGATTGCCTTTTCTATAGTAAATTATTCAAAAAATAATTTTCAACTGTCACAAATTTTAAATATCCCAGGGATTGCCTTTTCTATAGTAAATTATTCAAAAAATAATTTTATACTGTCGCAAATTTTATGTGCGCCAGGGATTGACTTTTCTATAGTAAATTATTCAAAAAATAATTTTATACTGTCGCAAATTTTATGTGCGCCAGGGATTGCCTTTTCTATAGTAAATTATTCAAAAACTAATTTTCTACTGTCGCAAATTTTAATTGCGCCAGGGATTGCCTTTTCTATAGTAAATTATTCAAAAAATAATTTTCTACTGTCGCAAATTTTAATTGCGCCAGGGATTGCCTTTTCTATAGTAAATTATTCAAAAAATAATTTTATACTGTCACAAATTTTAATTGCGCCAGGGATTGCCTTTTCTATAGTAAATTTTTCAAAAAATAATTTTATACTGTCGCAAATTTTAATTACGCCAGGGATTGCCTTTTCTATAGTAAATTTTTCAAAAAATAATTTTATACTGTCACAAATTTTAATTGCGCCAGGGATTGCCTTTTCTATAGTAAATTTTTCAAAAAATAATTTTATACTGTCGCAAATTTTAAATATCCCAGGGATTGCCTTTTCTATAGTAAATTATTCAAAAACTAATTTTTTACTGTCGCAAATTTTAATTGCGCCAGGGATTGACTTTTCTATAGTAAATTTTTCAAAAAATAATTTTATACTGTCGCAAATTTTAAATATCCCAGGGATTGCCTTTTCTACAGTAAATTATTCAAAAAATAATTTTCAACTGTCGCAAATTTTAAATATCCCAGGGATTGCCTTTTATATAGTAAATTATTCAAAAACTAATTTTATACTGTCGCAAATTTTATGTGCGCCAGGGATTGACTTTTCTATAGTAAATTATTCAAAAAATAATTTTATACTGTCGCAAATTTTAAATATCCCAGGGATTGCCTTTTCTATAGTAAAATATTCAAAAAATAATTTTATACTGTCGCAAATTTTATGTGCGCCAGGGATTGCCTTTTCTATAGTAAATTATTCAAAAAATAATTTTCTACTGTCACAAATTTTAATTGCGCCAGGGATTGCCTTTTCTATAGTAAATTATTCAAAAAATAATTTTATACTGTCGCAAATTTTATGTGCGCCAGGGATTGCCTTTTCTATAGTAAATTATTCAAAAAATAATTTTCTACTGTCGCAAATTTTAAATATCCCAGGGATTGCCTTTTCTACAGTAAATTATTCAAAAAATAATTTTCTACTGTCGCAAATTTTATGTGCGCCAGGGATTGCCTTTTCTATAGTAAATTTTTCAAAAACTAATTTTATACTGTCGCAAATTTTAATTACGCCAGGGATTGCCTTTTCTATAGTAAATTATTCAAAAAATAATTTTATACTGTCGCAAATTTTATGTGCGCCAGGGATTGCCTTTTCTATAGTAAATTATTCAAAAAATAATTTTCAACTGTCACAAATTTTAAATATCCCAGGGATTGCCTTTTCTACAGTAAATTATTCAAAAAATAATTTTATACTGTCGCAAATTTTATGTGCGCCAGGGATTGCCTTTTCTATAGTAAATTATTCAAAAAATAATTTTATACTGTCGCAAATTTTATGTGCGCCAGGGATTGACTTTTCTATAGTAAATTATTCAAAAAATAATTTTATACTGTCGCAAATTTTAAATATCCCAGGGATTGCCTTTTCTATAGTAAATTATTCAAAAAATAATTTTATACTGTCGCAAATTTTATGTGCGCCAGGGATTGACTTTTCTATAGTAAATTATTCAAAAAATAATTTTATACTGTCGCAAATTTTATGTGCGCCAGGGATTGCCTTTTCTATAGTAAATTATTCAAAAACTAATTTTTTACTGTCGCAAATTTTAATTGCGCCAGGGATTGACTTTTCTATAGTAAATTTTTCAAAAAATAATTTTATACTGTCGCAAATTTTAAATATCCCAGGGATTGCCTTTTCTACAGTAAATTATTCAAAAAATAATTTTCAACTGTCGCAAATTTTAATTGCGCCAGGGATTGCCTTTTCTACAGTAAATTTTTCAAAAACTAATTTTCTACTGTCGCAAATTTTAATTGCGCCAGGGATTGACTTTTCTATAGTAAATTATTCAAAAAATAATTTTATACTGTCGCAAATTTTAAATATCCCAGGGATTGCCTTTTCTATAGTAAATTATTCAAAAAATAATTTTATACTGTCACAGTATAAAATTATTTTTTGAATAATTTACTATAGAAAAGGCAATCCCTGGCGCAATTAAAATTTGCGACAGTAGAAAATTAGTTTTTGAAAAATTTACTATAGAAAAGGCAATCCCTGGCGCACATAAAATTTGCGACAGTATAAAATTATTTTTTGAATAATTTACTATAGAAAAGGCAATCCCTGGCGCAATTAAAATTTGCGACAGTAGAAAATTAGTTTTTGAAAAATTTACTATAGAAAAGGCAATCCCTGGCGCACATAAAATTTGCGACAGTAGAAAATTATTTTTTGAATAATTTACTATAGAAAAGGCAATCCCTGGCGCAATTAAAATTTGTGACAGTAGAAAATTATTTTTTGAATAATTTACTATAGAAAAGTCAATCCCTGGCGCAATTAAAATTTGTGACAGTTGAAAATTATTTTTTGAATAATTTACTATAGAAAAGGCAATCCCTGGCGCAATTAAAATTTGCGACAGTAGAAAATTAGTTTTTGAAAAATTTACTATAGAAAAGGCAATCCCTGGCGCACATAAAATTTGCGACAGTAGAAAATTAGTTTTTGAAAAATTTACTATATAAAAGGCAATCCCTGGGATATTTAAAATTTGTGACAGTTGAAAATTAGTTTTTGAATAATTTACTATATAAAAGGCAATCCCTGGCGCAATTAAAATTTGTGACAGTTGAAAATTATTTTTTGAATAATTTACTGTAGAAAAGGCAATCCCTGGCGTAATTAAAATTTGCGACAGTATAAAATTAGTTTTTGAAAAATTTACTATAGAAAAGGCAATCCCTGGCGCAATTAAAATTTGTGACAGTATAAAATTATTTTTTGAATAATTTACTATAGAAAAGGCAATCCCTGGGATATTTAAAATTTGCGACAGTAGAAAATTATTTTTTGAATAATTTACTATAGAAAAGGCAATCCCTGGCGCACATAAAATTTGTGACAGTATAAAATTAGTTTTTGAATAATTTACTATAGAAAAGGCAATCCCTGGGATATTTAAAATTTGTGACAGTTGAAAATTAGTTTTTGAATAATTTACTATATAAAAGGCAATCCCTGGCGCAATTAAAATTTGCGACAGTAGAAAATTAGTTTTTGAAAAATTTACTATAGAAAAGGCAATCCCTGGCGCAATTAAAATTTGTGACAGTATAAAATTATTTTTTGAATAATTTACTATAGAAAAGGCAATCCCTGGCGTAATTAAAATTTGCGACAGTAGAAAATTAGTTTTTGAAAAATTTACTATAGAAAAGGCAATCCCTGGCGCAATTAAAATTTGTGACAGTATAAAATTATTTTTTGAATAATTTACTATAGAAAAGGCAATCCCTGGGATATTTAAAATTTGCGACAGTAGAAAATTATTTTTTGAATAATTTACTATAGAAAAGGCAATCCCTGGCGCAATTAAAATTTGCGACAGTAGAAAATTAGTTTTTGAAAAATTTACTATAGAAAAGGCAATCCCTGGCGCACATAAAATTTGCGACAGTATAAATTTAGTTTTTGAAAAATTTACTGTAGAAAAGGCAATCCCTGGCGTAATTAAAATTTGTGACAGTATAAAATTAGTTTTTGAAAAATTTACTATAGAAAAGGCAATCCCTGGCGCAATTAAAATTTGTGACAGTATAAAATTATTTTTTGAATAATTTACTATATAAAAGGCAATCCCTGGCGCAATTAAAATTTGCGACAGTAGAAAATTATTTTTTGAATAATTTACTATAGAAAAGGCAATCCCTGGCGCACATAAAATTTGCGACAGTATAAAATTATTTTTTGAATAATTTACTATAGAAAAGGCAATCCCTGGCGTAATTAAAATTTGTGACAGTATAAAATTAGTTTTTGAATAATTTACTATAGAAAAGGCAATCCCTGGCGCACATAAAATTTGCGACAGTATAAAATTATTTTTTGAATAATTTACTATAGAAAAGGCAATCCCTGGCGCACATAAAATTTGCGACAGTATAAAATTAGTTTTTGAAAAATTTACTATATAAAAGGCAATCCCTGGCGCAATTAAAATTTGTGACAGTATAAAATTATTTTTTGAATAATTTACTGTAGAAAAGGCAATCCCTGGCGTAATTAAAATTTGCGACAGTATAAAATTATTTTTTGAATAATTTACTATATAAAAGGCAATCCCTGGCGCAATTAAAATTTGCGACAGTAGAAAATTATTTTTTGAATAATTTACTGTAGAAAAGGCAATCCCTGGCGTAATTAAAATTTGCGACAGTATAAAATTAGTTTTTGAAAAATTTACTATAGAAAAGGCAATCCCTGGCGCAATTAAAATTTGCGACAGTAGAAAATTATTTTTTGAATAATTTACTATAGAAAAGGCAATCCCTGGCGCAATTAAAATTTGCGACAGTAGAAAATTAGTTTTTGAAAAATTTACTATAGAAAAGGCAATCCCTGGCGCACATAAAATTTGCGACAGTAGAAAATTAGTTTTTGAAAAATTTACTATATAAAAGGCAATCCCTGGGATATTTAAAATTTGTGACAGTTGAAAATTAGTTTTTGAAAAATTTACTATATAAAAGGCAATCCCTGGGATATTTAAAATTTGTGACAGTTGAAAATTAGTTTTTGAATAATTTACTATATAAAAGGCAATCCCTGGCGCAATTAAAATTTGTGACAGTTGAAAATTATTTTTTGAATAATTTACTGTAGAAAAGGCAATCCCTGGCGTAATTAAAATTTGCGACAGTATAAAATTAGTTTTTGAAAAATTTACTATAGAAAAGGCAATCCCTGGCGCAATTAAAATTTGTGACAGTATAAAATTATTTTTTGAATAATTTACTATAGAAAAGGCAATCCCTGGGATATTTAAAATTTGCGACAGTAGAAAATTATTTTTTGAATAATTTACTATAGAAAAGGCAATCCCTGGCGCACATAAAATTTGTGACAGTATAAAATTAGTTTTTGAATAATTTACTATAGAAAAGGCAATCCCTGGCGCACATAAAATTTGCGACAGTAGAAAATTAGTTTTTCAATAATTTACTATATAAAAGGCAATCCCTGGCGCAATTAAAATTTGTGACAGTAGAAAATTATTTTTTGAATAATTTACTATAGAAAAGTCAATCCCTGGCGCAATTAAAATTTGTGACAGTTGAAAATTATTTTTTGAATAATTTACTATAGAAAAGGCAATCCCTGGCGCAATTAAAATTTGCGACAGTAGAAAATTAGTTTTTGAAAAATTTACTATAGAAAAGGCAATCCCTGGCGCACATAAAATTTGCGACAGTAGAAAATTAGTTTTTGAAAAATTTACTATATAAAAGGCAATCCCTGGGATATTTAAAATTTGTGACAGTTGAAAATTAGTTTTTGAATAATTTACTATATAAAAGGCAATCCCTGGCGCAATTAAAATTTGTGACAGTTGAAAATTATGTTTTGAAAAATTTACTATAGAAAAGGCAATCCCTGGCGCAATTAAAATTTGCGACAGTAAAAAATTATTTTTTGAAAAATTTACTATATAAAAGGCAATCCCTGGCGCACATAAAATTTGTGACAGTTGAAAATTATTTTTTGAATAATTTACTATAGAAAAGGCAATCCCTGGCGCACATAAAATTTGCGACAGTATAAAATTATTTTTTGAATAATTTACTATAGAAAAGGCAATCCCTGGCGCAATTAAAATTTGTGACAGTAGAAAATTAGTTTTTGAAAAATTTACTATAGAAAAGGCAATCCCTGGCGCACATAAAATTTGCGACAGTAAAAAATTATTTTTTGAATAATTTACTGTAGAAAAGGCAATCCCTGGGATATTTAAAATTTGCGACAGTAGAAAATTATTTTTTGAATAATTTACTGTAGAAAAGGCAATCCCTGGGATATTTAAAATTTGCGACAGTATAAAATTATTTTTTGAATAATTTACTATAGAAAAGTCAATCCCTGGCGCACATAAAATTTGCGACAGTATAAAATTATTTTTTGAATAATTTACTATAGAAAAGGCAATCCCTGGCGCACATAAAATTTGCGACAGTATAAAATTATTTTTTGAATAATTTACTATAGAAAAGGCAATCCCTGGCGCAATTAAAATTTGTGACAGTAGAAAATTAGTTTTTGAAAAATTTACTATAGAAAAGGCAATCCTGGCGCACATAAAATTTGCGACAGTAAAAAATTATTTTTTGAATAATTTACTGTAGAAAAGGCAATCCCTGGGATATTTAAAATTTGCGACAGTAGAAAATTATTTTTTGAATAATTTACTATAGAAAAGGCAATCCCTGGCGCACATAAAATTTGCGACAGTATAAAATTATTTTTTGAATAATTTACTATAGAAAAGGCAATCCCTGGCGCACATAAAATTTGTGACAGTTGAAAATTATTTTATGAATAATTTACTATAGAAAAGGCAATCCCTGGCGCACATAAAATTTGCGACAGTAAAAAATTATTTTTTGAATAATTTACTGTAGAAAAGGCAATCCCTGGCGCAATTAAAATTTGCGACAGTAGAAAATTATTTTTTGAATAATTTACTATAGAAAAGGCAATCCCTGGGATATTTAAAATTTGCGACAGTAGAAAATTATTTTTTGAATAATTTACTATAGAAAAGGCAATCCCTGGCGTAATTAAAATTTGCGACAGTATAAATTATTTTTTGAATAATTTTACTATAGAAAAGTCAATCCCTGGCGCACATAAAATTTGCGACAGTATAAAATTATTTTTTGAATAATTTACTATAGAAAGGCAATCCCTGGCGCAATTAAAATTTGCGACAGTAAAAAATTATTTTTGAATAATTTACTGTAGAAAAGGCAATCCCTGGGATATTTAAAATTTGCGACAGTAGAAAATTATTTTTTGAATAATTTACTATAGAAAAGGCAATCCCTGGCGCACATAAAATTTGCGACAGTTGAAAATTAGTTTTTGAAAAATTTACTATATAAAAGGCAATCCCTGGCGCACATAAAATTTGCGACAGTATAAAATTAGTTTTTGAATAATTTACTATAGAAAAGGCAATCCCTGGCGCACATAAAATTTGTGACAGTTGAAAATTATTTTTTGAATAATTTACTATAGAAAAGGCAATCCCTGGCGCACATAAAATTTGCGACAGTAAAAAATTATTTTTTGAATAATTTACTGTAGAAAAGGCAATCCCTGGCGCAATTAAAATTTGCGACAGTAGAAAATTATTTTTTGAATAATTTACTATAGAAATGGCAATCCCTGGGATATTTAAAATTTGCGACAGTAGAAAATTATTTTTTGAATAATTTACTATAGAAAAGGCAATCCCTGGCGCAATTAAATTTGTGACAGTTGAAAATTATTTTTTGAATAATTTACTATAGAAAAGTCAATCCCTGGCGCACATAAAATTTGCGACAGTATAAAATTATTTTTTGAATAATTTACTATAGAAAAGGCAATCCCTGGGATATTTAAAATTTGCGACAGTAAAAAATTATTTTTTGAATAATTTACTGTAGAAAAGGCAATCCCTGGCGCAATTAAAATTTGCGACAGTAGAAAATTATTTTTTGAATAATTTACTATAGAAAAGGCAATCCCTGGGATATTTAAAATTTGCGACAGTTGAAAATTATTTTTTGAATATTTACTATAGAAAAAGGCAATCCCTGGCGCACATAAAATTTGCGACAGTATAAAATTATTTTTTGAATAATTTACTGTAGAAAAGGCAAACCCTGGCGTAATTAAAATTTGCGACAGTAGAAAATTATTTTTTGAATAATTTACTGTAGAAAAGGCAATCCCTGGCGCAATTAAAATTTGCGACAGTAGAAAATTATTTTTTGAATAATTTACTGTAGAAAAGGCAATCCCTGGGATATTTAAAATTTGCGACAGTATAAAATTATTTTTTGAATAATTTACTGTAGAAAAGGCAATCCCTGGTGTAATTAAAATTTGCGACAGTAGAAAATTATTTTTTGAATAATTTACTATAGAAAAGGCAATCCCTGGCGCAATTAAAATTTGTGACAGTATAAAATTAGTTTTTGAATAATTTACTATAGAAAAGTCAATCCCTGGCGCACATAAAATTTGTGACAGTATAAAATTATTTTTTGAATAATTTACTGTAGAAAAGGCAATCCCTGGCGCACATAAAATTTGTGACAGTTGAAAATTATTTTTTGAATAATTTACTATAGAAAAGGCAATCCCTGGCGCAATTAAAATTTGTGACAGTATAAAATTAGTTTTTGAATAATTTACTGTAGAAAAGGCAATCCCTGGGATATTTAAAATTTGCGACAGTAGAAAATTATTTTTTGAATAATTTACTGTAGAAAAGGCAATCCCTGGGATATTTAAAATTTGCGACAGTATAAAATTATTTTTTGAATAATTTACTGTAGAAAAGGCAATCCCTGGCGTAATTAAAATTTGCGACAGTAGAAAATTATTTTTTGAATAATTTACTGTAGAAAAGGCAATCCCTGGCGCACATAAAATTTGTGACAGTTGAAAATTAGTTTTTGAATAATTTACTATAGAAAAGGCAATCCCTGGCGCACATAAAATTTGCGACAGTAAAAAATTATTTTTTGAATAATTTACTATAGAAAAGGCAATCCCTGGCGCACATAAAATTTGCGACAGTATAAAATTATTTTTTGAATAATTTACTATAGAAAAGGCAATCCCTGGCGCACATAAAATTTGTGACAGTTGAAAATTATTTTTTGAATAATTTACTATAGAAAAGGCAATCCCTGGCGTAATTAAAATTTGCGACAGTAGAAAATTATTTTTTGAATAATTTACTATAGAAAAGGCAATCCCTGGGATATTTAAAATTTGCGACAGTAGAAAATTATTTTTTGAATAATTTACTATAGAAAAGGCAATCCCTGGCGCAATTAAAATTTGTGACAGTATAAAATTAGTTTTTGAAAAATTTACTATAGAAAAGGCAATCCCTGGGATATTTAAAATTTGCGACAGTATAAAATTATTTTTTGAATAATTTACTATAGAAAAGTCAATCCCTGGCGCACATAAAATTTGCGACAGTATAAAATTATTTTTTGAATAATTTACTATAGAAAAGGCAATCCCTGGCGCAATTAAAATTTGTGACAGTATAAAATTAGTTTTTGAATAATTTACTATAGAAAAGGCAATCCCTGGGATATTTAAAATTTGCGACAGTATAAAATTATTTTTTGAATAATTTACTGTAGAAAAGGCAATCCCTGGCGTAATTAAAATTTGCGACAGTAGAAAATTATTTTTTGAATAATTTACTGTAGAAAAGGCAATCCCTGGCGCACATAAAATTTGCGACAGTAGAAAATTAGTTTTTGAAAAATTTACTATAGAAAAGGCAATCCCTGGCGCACATAAAATTTGCGACAGTATAAAATTAGTTTTTGAATAATTTACTATAGAAAAGGCAATCTCTGGCGCACATAAAATTTGCGACAGTAGAAAATTAGTTTTTGAAAAATTTACTATAGAAAAGGCAATCCCTGGCGCACATAAAATTTGCGACAGTATAAAATTAGTTTTTGAATAATTTACTATAGAAAAGGCAATCCCTGGCGCACATAAAATTTGCGACAGTATAAAATTAGTTTTTGAAAAATTTACTATATAAAAGGCAATCCCTGGCGCAATTAAAATTTGTGACAGTTGAAAATTAGTTTTTGTAAAATTTACTATATAAAAGGCAATCCCTGGCGCACATAAAATTTGCGACAGTATAAAATTAGTTTTTGAATAATTTACTATAGAAAAGGCAATCCCTGGCGCACATAAAATTTGCGACAGTATAAAATTAGTTTTTGAAAAATTTACTATATAAAAGGCAATCCCTGGCGCAATTAAAATTTGTGACAGTTGAAAATTAGTTTTTGAAAAATTTACTATATAAAAGGCAATCCCTGGCGTACATAAAATTTGTGACAGTTGAAAATTATTTTTTGAATAATTTACTATAGAAAAGGCAATCCCTGGCGCAATTAAAATTTGTGACAGTAGAAAATTATTTTTTGAAAAATTTACTGTAGAAAAGGCAATCCCTGGCGCAATTAAAATTTGCGACAGTAGAAAATTAGTTTTTGAATAATTTACTGTAGAAAAGGCAATCCCTGGCGCACATAAAATTTGCGACAGTTGAAAATTATTTTTTGAATAATTTACTGTAGAAAAGGCAATCCCTGGCGCACATAAAATTTGTGACAGTTGAAAATTATTTTTTGAATAATTTACTGTAGAAAAGGCAATCCCTGGGATATTTAAAATTTGCGACAGTATAAAATTAGTTTTTGAAAAATTTACTATAGAAAAGGCAATCCCTGGCGCAATTAAAATTTGCGACAGTATAAAATTAGTTTTTGAATAATTTACTGTAGAAAAGGCAATCCCTGGCGCAATTAAAATTTGCGACAGTATAAAATTAGTTTTTGAATAATTTACTGTAGAAAAGGCAATCCCTGGCGCAATTAAAATTTGCGACAGTATAAAATTAGTTTTTGAATAATTTACTATAGAAAAGGCAATCCCTGGCGCACATAAAATTTGCGACAGTATAAAATTAGTTTTTGAATAATTTACTATAGAAAAGGCAATCCCTGGCGCACATAAAATTTGCGACAGTATAAAATTATTTTTTGAATAATTTACTATAGAAAAGTCAATCCCTGGCGCACATAAAATTTGCGACAGTAAAAAGTTATTTTTTGAATAATTTACTATAGAAAAGGCAATCCCTGGCGCACATAAAATTTGCGACAGTAAAAAATTATTTTTTGAATAATTTACTATAGAAAAGGCAATCCCTGGCGCACATAAAATTTGTGACAGTTGAAAATTATTTTTTGAATAATTTACTGTAGAAAAGGCAATCCCTGGCGCAATTAAAATTTGTGACAGTATAAAATTAGTTTTTGAATAATTTACTATAGAAAAGGCAATCCCTGGGATATTTAAAATTTGCGACAGTAGAAAATTATTTTTTGAATAATTTACTATAGAAAAGGCAATCCCTGGGATATTTAAAATTTGCGACAGTATAAAATTATTTTTTGAATAATTTACTATATAAAAGGCAATCCCTGGCGCAATTAAAATTTGCGACAGTATAAAATTAGTTTTTGAAAAA
Source organism: Dioctria linearis (assembly GCA_963930735.1). Taxonomy (NCBI): domain Eukaryota; kingdom Metazoa; phylum Arthropoda; class Insecta; order Diptera; family Asilidae; genus Dioctria; species Dioctria linearis. The sequence goes on along the minus strand of CAWVNZ010002465.1, from coordinate 214,012 downwards.
TTTACTATAGAAAAGGCAATCCCTGGCGCACATAAAATTTGCGACAGTAAAAAATTATTTTTTGAATAATTTACTATAGAAAAGGCAATCCCTGGGATATTTAAAATTTGCGACAGTAGAAAATTATTTTTTGAATAATTTACTATAGAAAAGGCAATCCCTGGCGCACATAAAATTTGCGACAGTATAAAATTATTTTTTGAATAATTTACTATAGAAAAGGCAATCCCTGGCGTAATTAAAATTTGCGACAGTAGAAAATTATTTTTTGAATAATTTACTATAGAAAAGGCAATCCCTGGCGCAATTAAAATTTGCGACAGTAGAAAATTATTTTTTGAATAATTTACTGTAGAAAAGGCAATCCCTGGGATATTTAAAATTTGCGACAGTATAAAATTATTTTTTGAATAATTTACTATAGAAAAGTCAATCCCTGGCGGACATAAAATTTGCGACAGTATAAAATTATTTTTTGAATAATTTACTATAGAAAAGGCAATCCCTGGCGCACATAAAATTTGCGACAGTAAAAAATTATTTTTTGAATAATTTACTGTAGAAAAGGCAATCCCTGGGATATTTAAAATTTGCGACAGTAGAAAATTATTTTTTGAATAATTTACTATAGAAAAGGCAATCCCTGGCGCACATAAAATTTGCGACAGTATAAAATTATTTTTTGAATAATTTACTATAGAAAAGGCAATCCCTGGCGTAATTAAAATTTGCGACAGTAGAAAATTATTTTTTGAATAATTTACTATAGAAAAGGCAATCCCTGGCGCAATTAAAATTTGCGACAGTAGAAAATTATTTTTTGAATAATTTACTGTAGAAAAGGCAATCCCTGGGATATTTAAAATTTGCGACAGTATAAAATTATTTTTTGAATAATTTACTATAGAAAAGTCAATCCCTGGCGCACATAAAATTTGCGACAGTATAAAAATATTTTTTGAATAATTTACTATAGAAAAGGCAATCCCTGGCGCACATAAAATTTGTGACAGTTGAAAATTATTTTTTGAATAATTTACTATAGAAAAGGCAATCCCTGGCGCACATAAAATTTGCGACAGTAAAAAATTATTTTTTGAATAATTTACTGTAGAAAAGGCAATCCCTGGGATATTTAAAATTTGCGACAGTATAAAATTATTTTTTGAATAATTTACTATAGAAAAGGCAATCCCTGGCGCAATTAAAATTTGTGACAGTATAAAATTATTTTTTGAATAATTTACTATAGAAAAGTCAATCCCTGGCGCACATAAAATTTGCGACAGTATAAAATTATTTTTTTAATAATTTACTATAGAAAAGGCAATCCCTGGCGCACATAAAATTTGTGACAGTTGAAAATTATTTTTTGAATAATTTACTATAGAAAAGGCAATCCCTGGCGCACATAAAATTTGCGACAGTAAAAAATTATTTTTTGAATAATTTACTATAGAAAAGGCAATCCCTGGCGCAATTAAAATTTGCGACAGTAAAAAATTATTTTTTGAAAAATTTACTATATAAAAGGCAATCCCTGGCGCACATAAAATTTGTGACAGTTGAAAATTATTTTTTGAATAATTCACTATAGAAAAGGCAATCCCTGGCGCACATAAAATTTGCGACAGTAAAAAATTATTTTTTGAATAATTTACTATAGAAAAGGCAATCCCTGGCGCACATAAAATTTGCGACAGTAGAAAATTATTTTTTGAATAATTTACTGTAGAAAAGGCAATCCCTGGGATATTTAAAATTTGCGACAGTATAAAATTATTTTTTGAATAATTTACTATAGAAAAGGCAATCCCTGGCGCAATTAAAATTTGCGACAGTAGAAAATTATTTTTTGAATAATTTACTATAGAAAAGTCAATCCCTGGCGCACATAAAATTTGCGACAGTAAAAAATTATTTTTTGAATAATTTACTATAGAAAAGTCAATCCCTGGCGCAATTAAAATTTGCGACAGTATAAAATTATTTTTTGAATAATTTACTGTAGAAAAGGCAATCCCTGGGATATTTAAAATTTGCGACAGTAGAAAATTATTTTTTGAATAATTTACTATAGAAAAGGCAATCCCTGGCGCACATAAAATTTGCGACAGTATAAAATTATTTTTTGAATAATTTACTATAGAAAAGGCAATCCCTGGGATATTTAAAATTTGCGACAGTATAAAATTATTTTTTGAATAATTTACTATAGAAAAGGCAATCCCTGGCGCAATTAAAATTTGTGACAGTTGAAAATTATTTTTTGAATAATTTACTATAGAAAAGGCAATCCCTGGCGCACATAAAATTTGCGACAGTAGAAAATTATTTTTTGAATAATTTACTATAGAAAAGGCAATCCCTGGCGCAATTAAAATTTGCGACAGTAGAAAATTATTTTTTGAATAATTTACTATAGAAAAGTCAATCCCTGGCGCACATAAAATTTGCGACAGTAAAAAATTATTTTTTGAATAATTTACTATAGAAAAGTCAATCCCTGGCGCAATTAAAATTTGCGACAGTATAAAATTATTTTTTGAATAATTTACTGTAGAAAAGGCAATCCCTGGGATATTTAAAATTTGCGACAGTAGAAAATTATTTTTTGAATAATTTACTATAGAAAAGGCAATCCCTGGCGCACATAAAATTTGCGACAGTATAAAATTATTTTTTGAATAATTTACTATAGAAAAGGCAATCCCTGGCGCACATAAAATTTGCGACAGTATAAAATTATTTTTTGAATAATTTACTATAGAAAAGGCAATCCCTGGCGCAATTAAAATTTGTGACAGTAGAAAATTAGTTTTTGAATAATTTACTATAGAAAAGGCAATCCCTGGCGCAATTAAAATTTGTGACAGTATAAAATTAGTTTTTGAATAATTTACTATAGAAAAGGCAATCCCTGGGATATTTAAAATTTGCGACAGTATAAAATTATTTTTTGAATAATTTACTGTAGAAAAGGCAATCCCTGGGATATTTAAAATTTGCGACAGTATAAAATTATTTTTTGAATAATTTACTATAGAAAAGTCAATCCCTGGCGCAATTAAAATTTGTGACAGTAGAAAATTAGTTTTTGAATAATTTACTATAGAAAAGGCAATCCCTGGCGTAATTAAAATTTGCGACAGTATAAAATTAGTTTTTGAATAATTTACTGTAGAAAAGGCAATCCCTGGGATATTTAAAATTTGCGACAGTATAAAATTATTTTTTGAATAATTTACTATAGAAAAGTCAATCCCTGGCGCAATTAAAATTTGTGACAGTAGAAAATTAGTTTTTGAAAAATTTACTATAGAAAAGGCAATCCCTGGCGCACATAAAATTTGCGACAGTAAAAAATTATTTTTTGAATAATTTACTATAGAAAAGGCAATCCCTGGGATATTTAAAATTTGCGACAGTAGAAAATTATTTTTTGAATAATTTACTATAGAAAAGGCAATCCCTGGCGCACATAAAATTTGCGACAGTATAAAATTATTTTTTGAATAATTTACTATAGAAAAGGCAATCCCTGGCGCAATTAAAATTTGCGACAGTAAAAAATTATTTTTTGAAAAATTTACTATATAAAAGGCAATCCCTGGCGCACATAAAATTTGTGACAGTTGAAAATTATTTTTTGAATAATTTACTATAGAAAAGGCAATCCCTGGCGCACATAAAATTTGCGACAGTAAAAAATTATTTTTTGAATAATTTACTGTAGAAAAGGCAATCCCTGGGATATTTAAAATTTGCGACAGTATAAAATTATTTTTTGAATAATTTACTGTAGAAAAGTCAATCCCTGGCGCACATAAAATTTGCGACAGTATAAAATTATTTTTTGAATAATTTACTATAGAAAAGTCAATCCCTGGCGCAATTAAAATTTGTGACAGTAGAAAATTAGTTTTTGAATAATTTACTATAGAAAAGGCAATCCCTGGCGCAATTAAAATTTGTGACAGTTGAAAATTATTTTTTGAATAATTTACTATAGAAAAGGCAATCCCTGGCGCACATAAAATTTGCGACAGTAGAAAATTAGTTTTTGAATAATTTACTATAGAAAAGTCAATCCCTGGCGCAATTAAAATTTGTGACAGTAGAAAATTAGTTTTTGAATAATTTACTATAGAAAAGGCAATCCCTGGCGCAATTAAAATTTGCGACAGTATAAAATTAGTTTTTGAATAATTTACTATAGAAAAGGCAATCCCTGGCGCACATAAAATTTGCGACAGTAGAAAATTATTTTTTGAATAATTTACTGTAGAAAAGGCAATCCCTGGGATATTTAAAATTTGCGACAGTAGAAAATTATTTTTTGAATAATTTACTATAGAAAAGGCAATCCCTGGCGCAATTAAAATTTGCGACAGTAGAAAATTATTTTTTGAATAATTTACTGTAGAAAAGGCAATCCCTGGCGCACATAAAATTTGCGACAGTATAAAATTATTTTTTGAATAATTTACTATAGAAAAGGCAATCCCTGGCGTAATTAAAATTTGCGACAGTAGAAAATTATTTTTTGAATAATTTACTGTAGAAAAGGCAATCCCTGGCGCAATTAAAATTTGCGACAGTAAAAAATTAGTTTTTGAATAATTTACTATAGAAAAGGCAATCCCTGGCGCACATAAAATTTGTGACAGTTGAAAATTATTTTTTGAATAATTTACTATAGAAAAGGCAATCCCTGGCGCACATAAAATTTGCGACAGTAGAAAATTAGTTTTTGAAAAATTTACTATAGAAAAGGCAATCCCTGGCGCAATTAAAATTTGCGACAGTAGAAAATTATTTTTTGAAAAATTTACTATATAAAAGGCAATCCCTGGCGCACATAAAATTTGTGACAGTTGAAAATTATTTTTTGAATAATTTACTATAGAAAAGGCAATCCCTGGCGCACATAAAATTTGCGACAGTAAAAAATTATTTTTTGAATAATTTACTGTAGAAAAGGCAATCCCTGGGATATTTAAAATTTGCGACAGTATAAAATTATTTTTTGAATAATTTACTGTAGAAAAGGCAATCCCTGGGATATTTAAAATTTGTGACAGTTGAAAATTATTTTTTGAATAATTTACTATAGAAAAGGCAATCCCTGGCGCAATTAAAATTTGTGACAGTAGAAAATTAGTTTTTGAATAATTTACTATAGAAAAGGCAATCCCTGGCGCAATTAAAATTTGTGACAGTTGAAAATTATTTTTTGAATAATTTACTATAGAAAAGGCAATCCCTGGCGCACATAAAATTTGCGACAGTATAAAATTATTTTTTGAATAATTTACTATAGAAAAGGCAATCCCTGGCGCAATTAAAATTTGTGACAGTTGAAAATTATTTTTTGAATAATTTACTATAGAAAAGGCAATCCCTGGGATATTTAAAATTTGCGACAGTAGAAAATTATTTTTTGAATAATTTACTGTAGAAAAGGCAATCCCTGGGATATTTAAAATTTGCGACAGTATAAAATTATTTTTTGAATAATTTACTATAGAAAAGGCAATCCCTGGCGCAATTAAAATTTGTGACAGTAGAAAATTAGTTTTTGAAAAATTTACTATAGAAAAGGCAATCCCTGGCGCACATAAAATTTGCGACAGTAAAAAATTATTTTTTGAATAATTTACTGTAGAAAAGGCAATCCCTGGGATATTTAAAATTTGCGACAGTAGAAAATTATTTTTTGAATAATTTACTATAGAAAAGGCAATCCCTGGCGCACATAAAATTTGCGACAGTATAAAATTATTTTTTGAATAATTTACTATAGAAAAGGCAATCCCTGGCGCAATTAAAATTTGTGACAGTATAAAATTAGTTTTTGAATAATTTACTATAGAAAAGGCAATCCCTGGGATATTTAAAATTTGCGACAGTATAAAATTATTTTTTGAATAATTTACTGTAGAAAAGGCAATCCCTGGCGTAATTAAAATTTGTGACAGTTGAAAATTATTTTTTGAATAATTTACTATAGAAAAGGCAATCCCTGGCGTAATTAAAATTTGCGACAGTAGAAAATTATTTTTTGAATAATTTACTGTAGAAAAGGCAATCCCTGGGATATTTAAAATTTGTGACAGTTGAAAATTATTTTTTGAATAATTTACTATAGAAAAGGCAATCCCTGGCGCAATTAAAATTTGTGACAGTAGAAAATTAGTTTTTGAATAATTTACTATAGAAAAGGCAATCCCTGGCGCAATTAAAATTTGTGACAGTTGAAAATTATTTTTTGAATAATTTACTATAGAAAAGGCAATCCCTGGCGCACATAAAATTTGCGACAGTATAAAATTATTTTTTGAATAATTTACTATAGAAAAGGCAATCCCTGGCGCAATTAAAATTTGTGACAGTTGAAAATTATTTTTTGAATAATTTACTGTAGAAAAGGCAATCCCTGGCGCAATTAAAATTTGCGACAGTAGAAAATTATTTTTTGAATAATTTACTATAGAAAAGGCAATCCCTGGGATATTTAAAATTTGCGACAGTAGAAAATTATTTTTTGAATAATTTACTATAGAAAAGGCAATCCCTGGCGCACATAAAATTTGTGACAGTTGAAAATTATTTTTTGAATAATTTACTGTAGAAAAGGCAATCCCTGGGATATTTAAAATTTGCGACAGTATAAAATTATTTTTTGAATAATTTACTATAGAAAAGTCAATCCCTGGCGCACATAAAATTTGCGACAGTATAAAATTATTTTTTGAATAATTTACTATAGAAAAGGCAATCCCTGGCGCACATAAAATTTGCGACAGTAAAAAATTATTTTTTGAATAATTTACTGTAGAAAAGGCAATCCCTGGGATATTTAAAATTTGCGACAGTAGAAAATTATTTTTTGAATAATTTACTATAGAAAAGGCAATCCCTGGCGCACATAAAATTTGCGACAGTATAAAATTATTTTTTGAATAATTTACTATAGAAAAGGCAATCCCTGGCGCACATAAAATTTGCGACAGTAGAAAATTATTTTTTGAATAATTTACTGTAGAAAAGGCAATCCCTGGCGTAATTAAAATTTGTGACAGTTGAAAATTATTTTTTGAATAATTTACTATAGAAAAGGCAATCCCTGGCGTAATTAAAATTTGCGACAGTAGAAAATTATTTTTTGAATAATTTACTGTAGAAAAGGCAATCCCTGGGATATTTAAAATTTGTGACAGTTGAAAATTATTTTTTGAATAATTTACTATAGAAAAGGCAATCCCTGGCGCAATTAAAATTTGTGACAGTAGAAAATTAGTTTTTGAATAATTTACTATAGAAAAGGCAATCCCTGGCGCAATTAAAATTTGTGACAGTTGATAATTATTTTTTGAATAATTTACTATAGAAAAGGCAATCCCTGGCGTAATTAAAATTTGCGACAGTATAAAATTATTTTTTGAATAATTTACTGTAGAAAAGGCAATCCCTGGAATATTTAAAATTTGCGACAGTAAAAAATTAGTTTTTGAATAATTTACTATAGAAAAGGCAATCCCTGGGATATTTAAAATTTGCGACAGTATAAAATTATTTTTTGAATAATTTACTGTAGAAAAGGCAATCCCTGGGATATTTAAAATTTGCGACAGTATAAAATTATTTTTTGAATAATTTACTGTAGAAAAGGCAATCCCTGGGATATTTAAAATTTGCGACAGTAGAAAATTATTTTTTGAATAATTTACTATAGAAAAGGCAATCCCTGGGATATTTAAAATTTGCGACAGTATAAAATTATTTTTTGAATAATTTACTATAGAAAAGGCAATCCCTGGCGTAATTAAAATTTGCGACAGTAGAAAATTATTTTTTGAATAATTTACTATAGAAAAGGCAATCCCTGGCGTAATTAAAATTTGCGACAGTAGAAAATTAGTTTTTGAATAATTTACTATAGAAAAGGCAATCCCTTGGATATTTAAAATTTGCGACAGTATAAAATTATTTTTTGAATAATTTACTGTAGAAAAGGCAATCCCTGGCGCACATAAAATTTGCGACAGTATAAAATTATTTTTTGAATAATTTACTATAGAAAAGGCAATCCCTGGCGCAATTAAAATTTGCGACAGTATAAAATTAGTTTTTGAATAATTTACTGTAGAAAAGGCAATCCCTGGGATATTTAAAATTTGCGACAGTATAAAATTATTTTTTGAATAATTTACTATAGAAAAGTCAATCCCTGGCGCAATTAAAATTTGCGACAGTAGAAAATTAGTTTTTGAAAAATTTTCTGTAGAAAAGGCAATCCCTGGCGTAATTAAAATTTGCGACAGTAGAAAATTATTTTTTTAATAATTTACTGTAGAAAAGGCAATCCCTGGCGCAATTAAAATTTGTGACAGTAAAAAATTATTTTTTGAATAATTTACTGTAGAAAAGGCAAACCCTGGGATATTTAAAATTTGCGACAGTATAAAATTATTTTTTGAATAATTTACTATAGAAAAGGCAATCCCTGGCGTAATTAAAATTTGCGACAGTAGAAAATTATTTTTTGAATAATTTACTATAGAAAAGGCAATCCCTGGCGTAATTAAAATTTGCGACAGTAGAAAATTATTTTTTGAATAATTTACTGTAGAAAAGGCAATCCCTGGCGCACATAAAATTTGCGACAGTAAAAAATTATTTTTTGAATAATTTACTATAGAAAAGGCAATCCCTGGCGTAATTAAAATTTGCGACAGTATAAAATTAGTTTTTGAATAATTTACTATAGAAAAGGCAATCCCTGGCGTAATTAAAATTTGCGACAGTAGAAAATTATTTTTTGAATAATTTACTGTAGAAAAGGCAATCCCTGGCGTAGTTAAAATTTGCGACAGTAGAAAATTATTTTTTGAATAATTTACTGTAGAAAAGGCAATCCCTGGGATATTTAAAATTTGTGACAGTTGAAAATTATTTTTTGAATAATTTACTATAGAAAAGTCAATCCCTGGCGCAATTAAAATTTGCGACAGTATAAAATTAGTTTTTGAATAATTTACTATAGAAAAGGCAATCCCTGGCGCAATTAAAATTTGCGACAGTATAAAATTAGTTTTTGAATAATTTACTATAGAAAAGGCAATCCCTGGCGTAATTAAAATTTGCGACAGTAGAAAATTATTTTTTGAATAATTTACTATAGAAAAGGCAATCCCTGGCGCACATAAAATTTGCGACAGTATAAAATTATTTTTTGAATAATTTACTATAGAAAAGGCAATCCCTGGCGTAATTAAAATTTGCGACAGTATAAAATTATTTTTTGAATAATTTACTGTAGAAAAGGCAATCCCTGGGATATTTAAAATTTGCGACAGTATAAAATTATTTTTTGAATAATTTACTATAGAAAAGGCAATCCCTGGCGCACATAAAATTTGTGACAGTTGAAAATTATTTTTTGAATAATTTACTGTAGAAAAGGCAATCCCTGGGATATTTAAAATTTGCGACAGTAGAAAATTATTTTTTGAATAATTTACTATAGAAAAGGCAATCCCTGGCGCAATTAAAATTTGCGACAGTATAAAATTAGTTTTTGAATAATTTACTATAGAAAAGGCAATCCCTGGGATATTTAAAATTTGCGACAGTAGAAAATTAGTTTTTGAAAAATTTACTATATAAAAGGCAATCCCTGGCGCAATTAAAATTTGCGACAGTAGAAAATTATTTTTTGAATAATTTACTGTAGAAAAGGCAATCCCTGGGATATTTAAAATTTGCGACAGTAGAAAATTATTTTTTGAATAATTTACTATAGAAAAGGCAATCCCTGGCGCAATTAAAATTTGCGACAGTAGAAAATTATTTTTTGAATAATTTACTATAGAAAAGGCAATCCCTGGCGCACATAAAATTTGCGACAGTAGAAAATTATTTTTTGAATAATTTACTGTAGAAAAGGCAATCCCTGGCGTAATTAAAATTTGTGACAGTTGAAAATTATTTTTTGAATAATTTACTATAGAAAAGGCAATCCCTGGCGTAGTTAAAATTTGCGACAGTAGAAAATTATTTTTTGAATAATTTACTGTAGAAAAGGCAATCCCTGGGATATTTAAAATTTGTGACAGTTGAAAATTATTTTTTGAATAATTTACTATAGAAAAGGCAATCCCTGGCGCAATTAAAATTTGTGACAGTAGAAAATTAGTTTTTGAATAATTTACTATAGAAAAGGCAATCCCTGGCGCACATAAAATTTGCGACAGTATAAAATTATTTTTTGAATAATTTACTATAGAAAAGGCAATCCCTGGCGTAATTAAAATTTGCGACAGTATAAAATTATTTTTTGAATAATTTACTATAGAAAAGGCAATCCCTGGCGCAATTAAAATTTGCGACAGTATAAAATTATTTTTTGAATAATTTACTATAGAAAAGGCAATCCCTGGCGCACATAAAATTTGTGACAGTTGAAAATTATTTTTTGAATAATTTACTGTAGAAAAGGCAATCCCTGGGATATTTAAAATTTGCGACAGTAGAAAATTATTTTTTGAATAATTTACTATAGAAAAGGCAATCCCTGGCGCAATTAAAATTTGCGACAGTATAAAATTAGTTTTTGAATAATTTACTATAGAAAAGGCAATCCCTGGGATATTTAAAATTTGCGACAGTAGAAAATTAGTTTTTGAATAATTTACTATAGAAAAGGCAATCCCTGGCGCACATAAAATTTGCGACAGTATAAAATTATTTTTTGAATAATTTACTATAGAAAAGGCAATCCCTGGCGTAATTAAAATTTGCGACAGTATAAAATTATTTTTTGAATAATTTACTGTAGAAAAGGCAATCCCTGGGATATTTAAAATTTGCGACAGTATAAAATTATTTTTTGAATAATTTACTATAGAAAAGGCAATCCCTGGCGCACATAAAATTTGTGACAGTTGAAAATTATTTTTTGAATAATTTACTGTAGAAAAGGCAATCCCTGGGATATTTAAAATTTGCGACAGTAGAAAATTATTTTTTGAATAATTTACTATAGAAAAGGCAATCCCTGGCGCAATTAAAATTTGCGACAGTATAAAATTAGTTTTTGAATAATTTACTATAGAAAAGGCAATCCCTGGGATATTTAAAATTTGCGACAGTAGAAAATTAGTTTTTGAAAAATTTACTGTAGAAAAGGCAATCCCTGGGATATTTAAAATTTGCGACAGTAGAAAATTAGTTTTTGAATAATTTACTATAGAAAAGGCAATCCCTGGCGCACATAAAATTTGCGACAGTATAAAATTATTTTTTGAATAATTTACTGTAGAAAAGGCAATCCCTGGGATATTTAAAATTTGCGACAGTATAAAATTATTTTTTGAATAATTTACTATAGAAAAGGCAATCCCTGGCGTAATTAAAATTTGCGACAGTAGAAAATAATTTTTTGAATAATTTACTATAGAAAAGTCAATCCCTGGCGTAATTAAAATTTGCGACAGTAGAAAATTATTTTTTGAATAATTTACTGTAGAAAAGGCAATCCCTGGCGCACATAAAATTTGCGACAGTAAAAAATTATTTTTTGAATAATTTACTATAGAAAAGGCAATCCCTGGCGTAATTAAAATTTGCGACAGTATAAAATTAGTTTTTGAAAAATTTACTATAGAAAAGGCAATCCCTGGCGCACATAAAATTTGCGACAGTATAAAATTAGTTTTTGAATAATTTACTATATAAAAGGCAATCCGTGGCGCACATAAAATTTGTGACAGTTGAAAATTATTTTTTGAATAATTTACTATAGAAAAGGCAATCCCTGGCGCACATAAAATTTGCGACAGTATAAAATTAGTTTGGAATAATTTACTATAGAAAAGGCAATCCCTGGCGCAATTAAAATTTGTGACAGTATAAAATTTGTTTTTGAATAATTTACTATAGAAAAGGCAATCCCTGGGATATTTAAAATTTGCGACAGTATAAAATTAGTTTTTGAATAATTTACTATAGAAAAGGCAATCCCTGGGATATTTAAAATTTGCGACAGTAGAAAATTAGTTTTTGAAAAATTTACTATATAAAAGGCAATCCCTGGCGCAATTAAAATTTGCGACAGTAGAAAATTATTTTTTGAATAATTTACTATAGAAAAGGCAATCCCTGGGATATTTAAAATTTGCGACAGTATAAAATTATTTTTTGAATAATTTACTGTAGAAAAGGCAATCCCTGGGATATTTAAAATTTGCGACAGTAGAAAATTATTTTTTGAATAATTTACTATAGAAAAGGCAATCCCTGGCGCACATAAAATTTGCGACAGTTGAAAATTATTTTTTGAATAATTTACTATAGAAAAGGCAATCCCTGGCGTAATTAAAATTTGCGACAGTAGAAAATTATTTTTTGAATAATTTACTGTAGAAAAGGCAATCCCTGGGATATTTAAAATTTGCGACAGTAAAAAATTAGTTTTTGAATAATTTACTATAGAAAAGGCAATCCCTGGCGCACATAAAATTTGCGACAGTATAAAATTATTTTTTGAATAATTTACTATAGAAAAGGCAATCCCTGGCGCAATTAAAATTTGCGACAGTATAAAATTATTTTTTGAATAATTTACTGTAGAAAAGGCAATCCCTGGCGCACATAAAATTTGCGACAGTATAAAATTATTTTTTGAATAATTTACTATAGAAAAGGCAATCCCTGGCGTAATTAAAATTTGTGACAGTAGAAAATTATTTTTTGAATAATTTACTATAGAAAAGGCAATCCCTGGCGCACATAAAATTTGCGACAGTAAAAAATTATTTTTTGAATAATTTACTGTAGAAAAGGCAATCCCTGGGATATTTAAAATTTGCGACAGTAGAAAATTATTTTTTGAATAATTTACTATAGAAAAGGCAATCCCTGGCGCAATTAAAATTTGCGACAGTATAAAATTAGTTTTTGAATAATTTACTATAGAAAAGGCAATCCCTGGCGCACATAAAAATTTGCGACAGTAGAAAATTATTTTTTGAATAATTTACTGTAGAAAAGGCAATCCCTGGCGCACATAAAATTTGCGACAGTAAAAAATTATTTTTTGAATAATTTACTGTAGAAAAGGCAATCCCTGGGATATTTAAAATTTGCGGCAGTAGAAAATTAGTTTTTGAATAATTTACTATAGAAAAGGCAATCCCTGGCGCACATAAAATTTGCGACAGTATAAAATTATTTTTTGAATAATTTACTGTAGAAAAGGCAATCCCTGGGATATTTAAAATTTGCGACAGTATAAAATTATTTTTTGAATAATTTACTATAGAAAAGGCAATCCCTGGCGTAATTAAAATTTGCGACAGTAGAAAATTATTTTTTGAATAATTTACTATAGAAAAGGCAATCCCTGGCGTAATTAAAATTTGCGACAGTAGAAAATTATTTTTTGAATAATTTACTGTAGAAAAGGCAATCCCTGGCGCACATAAAATTTGCGACAGTAAAAAATTATTTTTTGAATAATTTACTATAGAAAAGTCAATCCCTGGCGCACATAAAATTTGTGACAGTTGAAAATTATTTTTTGAATAATTTACTGTAGAAAAGGCAATCCCTGGCGCACATAAAATTTGCGACAGTAAAAAATTATTTTTTGAATAATTTACTGTAGAAAAGGCAATCCCTGGCGCAATTAAAATTTGTGACAGTATAAAATTAGTTTTTGAATAATTTACTATAGAAAAGGCAATCCCTGGGATATTTAAAATTTGCGACAGTATAAAATTATTTTTTGAATAATTTACTGTAGAAAAGGCAATCCCTGGCGCACATAAAATTTGCGACAGTATAAAATTATTTTTTGAATAATTTACTATAGAAAAGGCAATCCCTGGCGCAATTAAAATTTGCGACAGTATAAAATTAGTTTTTGAATAATTTACTGTAGAAAAGGCAATCCCTGGGATATTTAAAATTTGCGACAGTATAAAATTATTTTTTGAATAATTTACTATAGAAAAGTCAATCCCTGGCGCACATAAAATTTGCGACAGTATAAAATTATTTTTTGAATAATTTACTATAGAAAAGGCAATCCCTGGCGCAATTAAAATTTGCGACAGTAAAAAATTATTTTTTGAAAAATTTACTGTAGAAAAGGCATTCCCTGGCGCAATTAAAATTTGCGACAGTAAAAAATTATTTTTTGAATAATTTACTATAGAAAAGGCAATCCCTGGGATATTTAAAATTTGCGACAGTAGAAAATTATTTTTTGAATAATTTACTATAGAAAAGGCAATCCCTGGGATATTTAAAATTTGCGACAGTATAAAATTATTTTTTGAATAATTTACTATAGAAAAGTCAATCCCTGGCGCACATAAAATTTGCGACAGTATAAAATTAGTTTTTGAAAAATTTACTATAGAAAAGGCAATCCCTGGGATATTTAAAATTTGCGACAGTATAAAATTATTTTTTGAATAATTTACTGTAGAAAAGGCAATCCCTGGCGTAATTAAAATTTGCGACAGTATAAAATTATTTTTTGAATAATTTACTATATAAAAGGCAATCCCTGGCGCAATTAAAATTTGTGACAGTTGAAAATTATTTTTTGAATAATTTACTGTAGAAAAGGCAATCCCTGGGATATTTAAAATTTGCGACAGTAGAAAATTATTTTTTGAATAATTTACTATAGAAAAGGCAATCCCTGGCGCACATAAAATTTGCGACAGTAAAAAATTAGTTTTTGAATAATTTACTGTAGAAAAGGCAATCCCTGGCGTAATTAAAATTTGCGACAGTAGAAAATTATTTTTTGAATAATTTACTGTAGAAAAGGCAATCCCTGGCGCACATAAAATTTGTGACAGTTGAAAATTATTTTTTGAATAATTTACTATAGAAAAGGCAATCCCTGGCGCACATAAAATTTGCGACAGTATAAAATTAGTTTTTGAAAAATTTACTATATAAAAGGCAATCCCTGGCGCAATTAAAATTTGTGACAGTTGAAAATTAGTTTTTGAATAATTTACTGTAGAAAAGGCAATCCCTGGGATATTTAAAATTTGCGAAAGTATAAAATTATTTTTTGAATAATTTACTGTAGAAAAGGCAATCCCTGGCGTAATTAAAATTTGCGACAGTAGAAAATTATTTTTTGAATAATTTACTGTAGAAAAGGCAATCCCTGGCGCACATAAAATTTGTGACAGTTGAAAATTATTTTTTGAATAATTTACTATAGAAAAGGCAATCCCTGGCGCACATAAAATTTGCGACAGTATAAAATTATTTTTTGAATAATTTACTGTAGAAAAGGCAATCCCTGGCGTAATTAAAATTTGCGACAGTAGAAAATTATTTTTTGAATAATTTACTGTAGAAAAGGCAATCCCTGGCGCAATTAAAATTTGCGACAGTAGAAAATTATTTTTTGAATAATTTACTGTAGAAAAGGCAATCCCTGGGATATTTAAAATTTGCGACAGTATAAAATTATTTTTTGAATAATTTACTGTAGAAAAGGCAATCCCTGGCGTAATTAAAATTTGCGACAGTAGAAAATTATTTTTTGAATAATTTACTATAGAAAAGGCAATCCCTGGCGCAATTAAAATTTGTGACAGTATAAAATTAGTTTTTGAATAATTTACTATAGAAAAGGCAATCCCTGGCGCACATAAAATTTGTGACAGTTGAAAATTATTTTTTGAATAATTTACTATAGAAAAGGCAATCCCTGGCGCAATTAAAATTTGTGACAGTAGAAAATTATTTTTTGAAAAATTTACTGTAGAAAAGGCAATCCCTGGCGCACATAAAATTTGCGACAGTAAAAAATTATTTTTTGAATAATTTACTATAGAAAAGTCAATCCCTGGCGCACATAAAATTTGCGACAGTATAAAATTATTTTTTGAAAAATTTACTATAGAAAAGGCAATCCCTGGCGCAATTAAAATTTGTGACAGTAGAAAATTATTTTTTGAATAATTTACTGTAGAAAAGGCAATCCTGGGATATTTAAAATTTGCGACAGTAAAAAATTAGTTTTTGAATAATTTACTATAGAAAAGGCAATCCCTGGCGCACATAAAATTTGCGACAGTATAAAATTATTTTTTGAATAATTTACTATAGAAAGGCAATCCCTGGCGCAATTAAAATTTGTGACAGTATAAAATTAGTTTTTGAATAATTTACTATAGAAAAGGCAATCCCTGGGATATTTAAAATTTGCGACAGTATAAAATTATTTTTTGAATAATTTACTGTAGAAAAGGCAATCCCTGGCGTAATTAAAATTTGCGACAGTAGAAAATTATTTTTTGAATAATTTACTGTAGAAAAGGCAATCCCTGGCGCACATAAAATTTGTGACAGTTGAAAATTATTTTTTGAATAATTTACTATAGAAAAGGCAATCCCTGGCGCAATTAAAATTTGTGACAGTATAAAATTAGTTTTTGAATAATTTACTGTAGAAAAGGCAATCCCTGGGATATTTAAAATTTGCGACAGTAGAAAATTATTTTTTGAATAATTTACTGTAGAAAAGGCAATCCCTGGGATATTTAAATTTGCGACAGTATAAAATTATTTTTTGAATAATTTACTGTAGAAAAGGCAATCCCTGGCGTAATTAAAATTTGCGACAGTAGAAAATTATTTTTTGAATAATTTACTGTAGAAAAGGCAATCCCTGGCGCACATAAAATTTGTGACAGTTGAAAATTAGTTTTTGAATAATTTACTATAGAAAAGGCAATCCCTGGCGCACATAAAATTTGCGACAGTAAAAAATTATTTTTTGAATAATTTACTATAGAAAAGGCAATCCCTGGCGCACATAAAATTTGCGACAGTATAAAATTATTTTTTGAATAATTTACTATAGAAAAGGCAATCCCTGGCGCACATAAAATTTGTGACAGTTGAAAATTATTTTTTGAATAATTTACTATAGAAAAAGGCAATCCCTGGCGTAATTAAAATTTGCGACAGTAGAAAATTATTTTTTGAATAATTTACTATAGAAAAGGCAATCCCTGGGATATTTAAAATTTGCGACAGTAGAAAATTATTTTTTGAATAATTTACTATAGAAAAGGCAATCCCTGGCGCAATTAAAATTTGTGACAGTATAAAATTAGTTTTTGAAAAATTTACTATAGAAAAGGCAATCCCTGGCGCACATAAAATTTGCGACAGTAAAAAATTATTTTTTTGAATAATTTACTATAGAAAAGTCAATCCCTGGCGCACATAAAATTTGCGACAGTATAAAATTATTTTTTGAAAAATTTACTATAGAAAAGGCAATCCCTGGCGCAATTAAAATTTGTGACAGTAGAAAATTATTTTTTGAATAATTTACTGTAGAAAAGGCAATCCCTGGGATATTTAAAATTTGCGACAGTAGAAAATTATTTTTTGAATAATTTACTATAGAAAAGTCAATCCTGGCGCACATAAAATTTGCGACAGTATAAAATTATTTTTTGAATAATTTACTATAGAAAAGGCAATCCCTGGCGCAATTAAAATTTGTGACAGTATAAAATTAGTTTTTGAATAATTTACTATAGAAAAGGCAATCCCTGGGATATTTAAAATTTGCGACAGTATAAAATTATTTTTGAATAATTTACTGTAGAAAAGGCAATCCCTGGCGCACATAAAATTTGCGACAGTAGAAAATTATTTTTTGAATAATTTACTGTAGAAATGGCAATCCCTGGCGCACATAAAATTTGCGACAGTATAAAATTAGTTTTTGAATAATTTACTATAGAAAAGGCAATCCCTGGCGTAATTAAAATTTGCGACAGTATAAAATTAGTTTTTGAATAATTTACTGTAGAAAAGGCAATCCCTGGATATTTAAAATTTGCGACAGTAGAAAATTATTTTTTGAATAATTTACTATAGAAAAGGCAATCCCTGGCGCAATTAAAATTTGTGACAGTAGAAAATTATTTTTTGAATAATTTACTATAGAAAAGGCAATCCCTGGCGCAATTAAAATTTGTGACAGTATAAAATTAGTTTTTGAATAATTTACTATAGAAAAGGCAATCCCTGGCGTAATTAAAATTTGTGACAGTAGAAAATTAGTTTTTGAATAATTTACTATAGAAAAGGCAATCCCTGGCGCACATAAAATTTGCGACAGTAAAAAATTATTTTTTGAATAATTTACTATAGAAAAGGCAATCCCTGGCGCACATAAAATTTGCGACAGTATAAAATTATTTTTTGAATAATTTACTGTAGAAAAGGCAATCCCTGGCGTAATTAAAATTTGCGACAGTAGAAAATTATTTTTTGAATAATTTACTGTAGAAAAGGCAATCCCTGGCGCACATAAAATTTGCGACAGTATAAAATTAGTTTTTGAATAATTTACTATAGAAAAGGCAATCCCTGGCGTAATTAAAATTTGCGACAGTATAAAATTAGTTTTTGAATAATTTACTGTAGAAAAGGCAATCCCTGGGATATTTAAAATTTGCGACAGTAGAAAATTATTTTTTGAATAATTTACTATAGAAAAGGCAATCCCTGGCGCACATAAAATTTGCGACAGTATAAAATTATTTTTTGAATAATTTACTATAGAAAAGGCAATCCCTGGCGCAATTAAAATTTGCGACAGTAGAAAATTATTTTTTGAATAATTTACTATAGAAAAGGCAATCCCTGGCGTAATTAAAATTTGTGACAGTAGAAAATTAGTTTTTGAATAATTTACTATAGAAAAGGCAATCCCTGGCGCACATAAAATTTGCGACAGTAAAAAATTATTTTTTGAATAATTTACTATAGAAAAGGCAATCCCTGGCGCACATAAAATTTGCGACAGTATAAAATTATTTTTTGAATAATTTACTGTAGAAAAGGCAATCCTGGCGCAATTAAAATTTGTGACAGTAGAAAATTAGTTTTTGAATAATTTACTATAGAAAAGTCAATCCCTGGCGCAATTAAAATTTGCGACAGTAAAAAATTATTTTTTGAATAATTTACTATAGAAAAGGCAATCCCTGGCGCACATAAAATTTGCGACAGTATAAAATTATTTTTTGAATAATTTACTATAGAAAAGGCAATCCCTGGCGCAATTAAAATTTGTGACAGTATAAAATTAGTTTTTGAATAATTTACTATAGAAAAGGCAATCCCTGGGATATTTAAAATTTGCGACAGTATAAAATTATTTTTTGAATAATTTACTGTAGAAAAGGCAATCCCTGGCGTAATTAAAATTTGTGACAGTTGAAAATTATTTTTTGAATAATTTACTATAGAAAAGGCAATCCCTGGCGTAATTAAAATTTGCGACAGTAGAAAATTATTTTTTGAATAATTTACTGTAGAAAAGGCAATCCCTGGGATATTTAAAATTTGTGACAGTTGAAAATTATTTTTTGAATAATTTACTATAGAAAAGGCAATCCCTGGCGCAATTAAAATTTGTGACAGTAGAAAATTAGTTTTTGAATAATTTACTGTAGAAAAGGCAATCCCTGGGATATTTAAAATTTGCGACAGTATAAAATTAGTTTTTGAATAATTTACTATAGAAAAGGCAATCCCTGGCGTAATTAAAATTTGCGACAGTAAAAAATTATTTTTTGAATAATTTACTATAGAAAAGGCAATCCCTGGCGCACATAAAATTTGCGACAGTAAAAAATTATTTTTTGAATAATTTACTGTAGAAAAGGCAATCCCTGGCGCAATTAAAATTTGCGACAGTAGAAAATTATTTTTTGAATAATTTACTATATAAAAGGCAATCCCTGGGATATTTAAAATTTGCGACAGTAGAAAATTATTTTTTGAATAATTTACTATAGAAAAGGCAATCCCTGGCGCACATAAAATTTGTGACAGTTGAAAATTATTTTTTGAATAATTTACTATAGAAAAGGCAATCCCTGGCGCACATAAAATTTGCGACAGTATAAAATTATTTTTTGAATAATTTACTATAGAAAAGGCAATCCCTGGCGCACATAAAATTTGTGACAGTTGAAAATTATTTTTTGAATAATTTACTATAGAAAAGGCAATCCCTGGCGCACATAAAATTTGCGACAGTATAAAATTATTTTTTGAATAATTTACTATAGAAAAGTCAATCCCTGGCGCACATAAAATTTGCGACAGTAAAAAATTATTTTTTGAATAATTTACTATAGAAAAGGCAATCCCTGGCGCACATAAAATTTGCGACAGTAAAAAATTATTTTTTGAATAATTTACTGTAGAAAAGGCAATCCCTGGGATATTTAAAATTTGCGACAGTAGAAAATTATTTTTTGAATAATTTACTATAGAAAAGGCAATCCCTGGCGCACATAAAATTTGCGACAGTATAAAATTATTTTTTGAATAATTTACTATAGAAAAGGCAATCCCTGGCGCAATTAAAATTTGCGACAGTAAAAAATTATTTTTTGAAAAATTTACTATATAAAAGGCAATCCATGGCGCATATAAAATTTGTGACAGTTGAAAATTATTTTTTGAATAATTTACTATAGAAAAGGCAATCCCTGGCGCACATAAAATTTGCGACAGTATAAAATTAGTTTTTGAATAATTTACTATAGAAAAGGCAATCCCTGGCGCAATTAAAATTTGTGACAGTATAAAATTAGTTTTTGAATAATTTACTATAGAAAAGGCAATCCCTGGCGCACATAAAATTTGCGACAGTAAAAAATTATTTTTTGAATAATTTACTGTAGAAAAGGCAATCCCTGGGATATTTAAAATTTGCGACAGTAGAAAATTAGTTTTTGAAAAATTTACTATAGAAAAGGCAATCCCTGGCGCACATAAAATTTGCGACAGTAAAAAATTATTTTTTGAATAATTTACTGTAGAAAAGGCAATCCCTGGGATATTTAAAATTTGCGACAGTAGAAAATTAGTTTTTGAAAAATTTACTATAGAAAAGGCAATCCCTGGCGCACATAAAATTTGCGACAGTATAAAATTAGTTTTTGAATAATTTACTATAGAAAAGGCAATCCCTGGCGCACATAAAATTTGTGACAGTATAAAATTATTTTTTGAATAATTTACTATAGAAAAGGCAATCCCTGGCGCACATAAAATTTGCGACAGTAGAAAATTAGTTTTTGAAAAATTTACTATAGAAAAGGCAATCCCTGGCGCACATAAAATTTGCGACAGTAAAAAATTATTTTTTGAATAATTTACTGTAGAAAAGGCAATCCCTGGGATATTTAAAATTTGCGACAGTAGAAAATTATTTTTTGAATAATTTACTATAGAAAAGGCAATCCCTGGCGCACATAAAATTTGCGAGAGTATAAAATTATTTTTTGAATAATTTACTATAGAAAAGGCAATCCCTGGCGCAATTAAAATTTGCGATAGTAAAAAATTATTTTTGAAAAATTTACTATATAAAAGGCAATCCCTGGCGCACATAAAATTTGTGACAGTTGAAAATTATTTTTTGAATAATTTACTATAGAAAAGGCAATCCCTGGCGCACATAAAATTTGCGACAGTATAAAATTAGTTTTTGAATAATTTACTATAGAAAAGGCAATCCCTGGCGCAATTAAAATTTGTGACAGTATAAAATTAGTTTTTGAATAATTTACTATAGAAAAGGCAATCCCTGGGATATTTAAAATTTGCGACAGTATAAAATTATTTTTTGAATAATTTACTGTAGAAAAGGCAATCCCTGGCGCACATAAAATTTGCGACAGTATAAAATTATTTTTTGAATAATTTACTATAGAAAAGGCAATCCCTGGCGCAATTAAAATTTGCGACAGTATAAAATTAGTTTTTGAATAATTTACTATAGAAAAGGCAATCCCTGGCGTAATTAAAATTTGCGACAGTATAAAATTATTTTTTGAATAATTTACTGTAGAAAAGGCAATCCCTGGCGCACATAAAATTTGCGACAGTTGAAAATTATTTTTTGAATAATTTACTATAGAAAAGGCAAATCCCTGGCGCACATAAAATTTGCGACAGTAAAAAATTATTTTTTGAATAATTTACTGTAGAAAAGGCAATCCCTGGGATATTTAAAATTTGTGACAGTTGAAAATTAGTTTTTGAATAATTTACTATAGAAAAGGCAATCCCTGGCGCACATAAAATTTGCGACAGTATAAAATTATTTTTTGAATAATTTACTATAGAAAAGGCAATCCGGGCGCACATAAAATTTGCGACAGTATAAAATTAGTTTTTGAATAATTTACTATAGAAAAGGCAATCCCTGGCGCACATAAAATTTGTGACAGTATAAAATTATTTTTTGAATAATTTACTATAGAAAAGGCAATCCCTGGCGCACATAAAATTTGCGACAGTAAAAAATTAGTTTTTGAAAAATTTACTATAGAAAAGGCAATCCCTGGGATATTTAAAATTTGTGACAGTTGAAAATTAGTTTTTGAATAATTTACTATAGAAAAGGCAATCCCTGGCGCACATAAAATTTGCGACAGTATAAAATTATTTTTTGAATAATTTACTATAGAAAAGGCAATCCCTGGCGCACATAAAATTTGCGACAGTATAAAATTAGTTTTTGAATAATTTACTATAGAAAAGGCAATCCCTGGCGCACATAAAATTTGTGACAGTATAAAATTATTTTTGAATAATTTACTATAGAAAAGGCAATCCCTGGCGCACATAAAATTTGCGACAGTAGAAAATTAGTTTTTGAAAAATTTACTATAGAAAAGGCAAATCCCTGGCGCACATAAAATTTGCGACAGTAAAAAATTATTTTTTGAATAATTTACTGTAGAAAAGGCAATCCCTGGGATATTTAAAATTTGTGACAGTAGAAAATTATTTTTTGAATAATTTACTATAGAAAAGGCAATCCCTGGCGCACATAAAATTTGCGACAGTATAAAATTATTTTTTGAATAATTTACTATAGAAAAGGCAATCCCTGGCGCACATAAAATTTGCGACAGTATAAAATTAGTTTTTGAATAATTTACTATAGAAAAGGCAATCCCTGGCGCACATAAAATTTGCGACAGTAAAAAATTATTTTTTGAATAATTTACTGTAGAAAAGGCAATCCCTGGCGCAATTAAAATTTGCGACAGTAGAAAATTATTTTTTGAATAATTTACTATAGAAAAGGCAATCCCTGGGATATTTAAAATTTGCGACAGTAGAAAATTATTTTTTGAATAATTTACTATAGAAAAGGCAATCCCTGGCGCACATAAAATTTGCGACAGTAAAAAATTATTTTTTGAATAATTTACTGTAGAAAAGGCAATCCCTGGGATATTTAAAATTTGCGACAGTAGAAAATTATTTTTTGAATAATTTACTATAGAAAAGGCAATCCCTGGGATATTTAAAATTTGCGACAGTAGAAAATTATTTTTTGAATAATTTACTGTAGAAAAGGCAATCCCTGGGATATTTAAAATTTGCGACAGTAGAAAATTATTTTTTGAATAATTTACTATAGAAAAGGCAATCCCTGGCGCAATTAAAATTTGCGACAGTAGAAAATTATTTTTTGAAAAATTTACTATAGAAAAAGGCAATCCCTGGCGCACATAAAATTTGCGACTGTAAAAAATTATTTTTTGAATAATTTACTGTAGAAAAGGCAATCCCTGGGATATTTAAAATTTGCGACAGTAGAAAATTATTTTTTGAATAATTTACTATAGAAAAGGCAATCCCTGGCGCACATAAAATTTGCGACAGTATAAAATTATTTTTTGAATAATTTACTATAGAAAAGGCAATCCCTGGCGCAATTAAAATTTGCGACAGTAAAAAATTATTTTTTGAAAAATTTACTATATAAAAGGCAATCCCTGGCGTAATTAAAATTTGCGACAGTAGAAAATTATTTTTTGAATAATTTACTATAGAAAAGGCAATCCCTGGCGCACATAAAATTTGTGACAGTTGAAAATTATTTTTTGAATAATTTACTATAGAAAAGTCAATCCCTGGCGCAATTAAAATTTGCGACAGTATAAAATTAGTTTTTGAATAATTTACTATAGAAAAGGCAATATCCCTGGCGCAATTAAAATTTGCGACAGTATAAAATTAGTTTTTGAATAATTTACTATAGAAAAGGCAATCCCTGGCGCACATAAAATTTGCGACAGTAAAAAATTATTTTTTGAATAATTTACTGTAGAAAAGGCAATCCCTGGCGCACATAAAATTTGTGACAGTTGAAAATTATTTTTTGAATAATTTACTATAGAAAAGGCAATCCCTGGCGCACATAAAATTTGCGACAGTATAAAATTATTTTTTGAATAATTTACTATAGAAAAGGCAATCCCTGGCGCACATAAAATTTGTGACAGTTGAAAATTATTTTTTGAATAATTTACTATAGAAAAGGCAATCCCTGGCGCAATTAAAATTTGCGACAGTATAAAATTAGTTTTTGAATAATTTACTATAGAAAAGGCAATCCCTGGCGCAATTAAAATTTGCGACAGTATAAAATTAGTTTTTGAATAATTTACTATAGAAAAGGCAATCCCTGGCGCACATAAAATTTGTGACAGTTGAAAATTATTTTTTGAATAATTTACTATAGAAAAGGCAATCCCTGGCGCACATAAAATTTGCGACAGTAAAAAATTATTTTTTGAATAATTTACTGTAGAAAAGGCAATCCCTGGGATATTTAAAATTTGCGACAGTAGAAAATTATTTTTTGAATAATTTACTATAGAAAAGGCAATCCCTGGCGCAATTAAAATTTGTGACAGTAAAAAATTATTTTTTGAATAATTTACTGTAGAAAAGGCAATCCCTGGGATATTTAAAATTTGCGACAGTAGAAAATTATTTTTTGAATAATTTACTATAGAAAAGGCAATCCCTGGCGCACATAAAATTTGCGACAGTTGAAAATTATTTTTTGAATAATTTACTATAGAAAAGGCAATCCCTGGCGCACATAAAATTTGCGACAGTAAAAAATTATTTTTTGAATAATTTACTGTAGAAAAGGCAATCCCTGGGATATTTAAAATTTGCGACAGTAGAAAATTATTTTTTGAATAATTTACTATAGAAAAGGCAATCCCTGGCGCAATTAAAATTTGTGACAGTAGAAAATTATTTTTTGAATAATTTACTATAGAAAAGGCAATCCCTGGCGTAATTAAAATTTGCGACAGTATAAAATTATTTTTTGAATAATTTACTATAGAAAAGTCAATCCCTGGCGCACATAAAATTTGCGACAGTATAAAATTATTTTTTGAATAATTTACTATAGAAAAGGCAATCCCTGGCGTAATTAAAATTTGCGACAGTATAAAATTAGTTTTTGAATAATTTACTATAGAAAAGGCAATCCCTGGCGCACATAAAATTTGCGACAGTATAAAATTATTTTTTGAAAAATTTACTATAGAAAAGGCAATCCCTGGCGCAATTAAAATTTGCGACAGTATAAAATTAGTTTTTGAATAATTTACTATAGAAAAGGCAATCCCTGGCGCACATAAAATTTGTGACAGTTGAAAATTATTTTTTGAATAATTTACTATAGAAAAGGCAATCCCTGGCGCACATAAAATTTGCGACAGTAAAAAATTATTTTTTGAATAATTTACTGTAGAAAAGGCAATCCCTGGGATATTTAAAATTTGCGACAGTAGAAAATTATTTTTTGAATAATTTACTATAGAAAAGGCAATCCCTGGCGCAATTAAAATTTGTGACAGCAAAAAATTATTTTTTGAATAATTTACTGTAGAAAAGGCAATCCCTGGGATATTTAAAATTTGCGACAGTAGAAAATTATTTTTTGAATAATTTACTATAGAAAAGGCAATCCCTGGCGCAATTAAAATTTGTGACAGTAGAAAATTATTTTTTGAATAATTTACTATAGAAAAGGCAATCCCTGGCGTAATTAAAATTTGCGACAGTATAAAATTATTTTTTGAATAATTTACTATAGAAAAGTCAATCCCTGGCGCACATAAAATTTGCGACAGTATAAAATTATTTTTTGAATAATTTACTATAGAAAAGGCAATCCCTGGCGTAATTAAAATTTGTGACAGTAAAAAATTATTTTTTGAATAATTTACTGTAGAAAAGGCAATCCCTGGGATATTTAAAATTTGCGACAGTATAAAATAATTTTTTGAATAATTTACTATAGAAAAGTCTATCCCTGGCGCACATAAAATTTGTGACAGTTGAAAATTATTTTTTGAATAATTTACTGTAGAAAAGGCAATCCCTGGCGCACATAAAATTTGTGACAGTTGAAAATTATTTTTTGAATAATTTACTATAGAAAAGGCAATCCCTGGCGCACATAAAATTTGCGACAGTAAAAAATTATTTTTTGAATAATTTACTGTAGAAAAGGCAATCCCTGGGATATTTAAAATTTGCGACAGTAGAAAATTATTTTTTGAATAATTTACTATAGAAAAGGCAATCCCTGGCGCAATTAAAATTTGTGACAGTAAAAAATTATTTTTTGAATAATTTACTGTAGAAAAGGCAATCCCTGGGATATTTAAAATTTGCGACAGTATAAAATTATTTTTTGAATAATTTACTATAGAAAAGGCAATCCCTGGCGTAATTAAAATTTGCGACAGTAGAAAATTATTTTTTGAATAATTTACTATAGAAAAGGCAATCCCTGGCGTAATTAAAATTTGCGACAGTAGAAAATTATTTTTTGAATAATTTACTGTAGAAAAGGCAATCCCTGGCGCACATAAAATTTGCGACAGTAGAAAATTATTTTTTGAATAATTTACTATAGAAAAGGCAATCCCTGGGATATTTAAAATTTGCGACAGTAGAAAATTATTTTTTGAATAATTTACTATAGAAAAGGCAATCCCTGGCGTAATTAAAATTTGCGACAGTAGAAAATTATTTTTTGAATAATTTACTATAGAAAAGGCAATACCTGGCGCACATAAAATTTGCGACAGTATAAAATTATTTTTTGAATAATTTACTATAGAAAAGGCAATCCCTGGCGTAATTAAAATTTGCGACAGTAGAAAATTATTTTTTGAATAATTTACTATAGAAAAGGCAATCCCTGGCGCAATTAAAATTTGCGACAGTAGAAAATTATTTTTTGAATAATTTACTGTAGAAAAGGCAATCCCTGGCGCAATTAAAATTTGCGACAGTAGAAAATTATTTTTTGAATAATTTACTATAGAAAAGTCAATCCCTGGCGCAATTAAAATTTGCGACAGTATAAAATTAGTTTTTGAATAATTTACTATAGAAAAGGCAATCCCTGGCGCACATAAAATTTGCGACAGTATAAAATTATTTTTTGAATAATTTACTATAGAAAAGGCAATCCCTGGCGCACATAAAATTTGTGACAGTTGAAAATTATTTTTTGAATAATCTACTATAGAAAAGGCAATCCCTGGCGCACATAAAATTTGTGACAGTTGAAAATTATTTTTTGAATAATTTACTATAGAAAAGGCAATCCCTGGCGCAATTAAAATTTGCGACAGTTGAAAATTATTTTTTGAATAATTTACTATAGAAAAGGCAATCCCTGGCGCACATAAAATTTGCGACAGTATAAAATTATTTTTTGAATAATTTACTATAGAAAAGGCAATCCCTGGCGCACATAAAATTTGTGACAGTTGAAAATTATTTTTTGAATAATTTACTATAGAAAAGGCAATCCCTGGCGCACATAAAATTTGCGACAGTATAAAATTATTTTTTGAATAATTTACTATAGAAAAGTCAATCCCTGGCGCACATAAAATTTGCGACAGTAAAAAATTATTTTTTGAATAATTTACTATAGAAAAGGCAATCCCTGGCGCACATAAAATTTGCGACAGTAAAAAATTATTTTTTGAATAATTTACTATAGAAAAGGCAATCCCTGGCGCAATTAAAATTTGCGACAGTAAAAAATTATTTTTTGAATAATTTACTATAGAAAAGGCAATCCCTGGCGCACATAAAATTTGCGACAGTATAAAATAATTTTTTGAATAATTTACTATAGAAAAGGCAATCCCTGGCGCAATTAAAATTTGCGACAGTAAAAAATTATTTTTTGAAAAATTTACTATATAAAAGGCAATCCCTGGCGCACATAAAATTTGTGACAGTATAAAATTATTTTTTGAATAATTTACTATAGAAAAGGCAATCCTTGGCGTAATTAAAATTTGTGACAGTATAAAATTAGTTTTTGAATAATTTACTATAGAAAAGGCAATCCCTGGCGCACATAAAATTTGCGACAGTAGAAAATTATTTTTTGAATAATTTACTATAGAAAAGTCAATCCCTGGCGCAATTAAAATTTGTGACAGTTGAAAATTATTTTTTGAATAATTTACTATAGAAAAGGCAATCCCTGGCGCACATAAAATTTGCGACAGTATAAAATTATTTTTTGAATAATTTACTATAGAAAAGTCAATCCCTGGCGCACATAAAATTTGTGACAGTTGAAAATTATTTTTTGAATAATTTACTATAGAAAAGGCAATCCCTGGCGCACATAAAATTTGCGACAGTAGAAAATTATTTTTTGAATAATTTACTATAGAAAAGGCAATCCCTGGCGCACATAAAATTTGCGACAGTAAAAAATTATTTTTTGAATAATTTACTATAGAAAAGGCAATCCCTGGGATATTTAAAATTTGCGACAGTATAAAATTAGTTTTTGAATAATTTACTATAGAAAAGGCAATCCCTGGCGCAATTAAAATTTGCGACAGTAGAAAATTATTTTTTGAATAATTTACTATAGAAAAGTCAATCCCTGGCGCAATTAAAATTTGCGACAGTATAAAATTATTTTTTGAATAATTTACTGTAGAAAAGGCAATCCCTGGCGCACATAAAATTTGTGACAGTATAAAATTATTTTTTGAATAATTTACTGTAGAAAAGGCAATCCCTGGCGCAATTAAAATTTGCGACAGTAGAAAATTATTTTTTGAATAATTTACTATAGAAAAGTCAATCCCTGGCGCAATTAAAATTTGTGACAGTTGAAAATTATTTTTTGAATAATTTACTATAGAAAAGGCAATCCCTGGCGCACATAAAATTTGCGACAGTATAAAATTATTTTTTGAATAATTTACTGTAGAAAAGGCAATCCCTGGCGCACATAAAATTTGTGACAGTATAAAATTATTTTTTGAATAATTTACTGTAGAAAAGGCAATCCCTGGCGCAATTAAAATTTGCGACAGTAGAAAATTATTTTTTGAATAATTTACTATAGAAAAGTCAATCCCTGGCGCAATTAAAATTTGTGACAGTTGAAAATTATTTTTTGAATAATTTACTATAGAAAAGGCAATTCCTGGCGCACATAAAATTTGCGACAGTATAAAATTATTTTTTGAATAATTTACTATAGAAAAGTCAATCTCTGGCGCACATAAAATTTGTGACAGTTGAAAATTATTTTTTGAATAATTTACTGTAGAAAAGGCAATCCCTGGCGCAATTAAAATTTGTGACAGTTGAAAATTATTTTTTGAATAATTTACTGTAGAAAAGGCAATCCCTGGCGCAATTAAAATTTGTGACAGTATAAAATTATTTTTTGAATAATTTACTGTAGAAAAGGCAATCCCTGGCGCACATAAAATTTGCGACAGTTGAAAATTATTTTTTGAATAATTTACTATAGAAAAGGCAATCCCTGGCGCAATTAAAATTTGCGACAGTAGAAAATTATTTTTTGAATAATTTACTGTAGAAAAGTCAATCCCTGGCGCACATAAAATTTGCGACAGTATAAAATTAGTTTTTGAATAATTTACTGTAGAAAAGGTAATCCCTGGCGCACATAAAATTTGCGACAGTATAAAATTAGTTTTTGAAAAATTTACTATAGAAAAGGCAATCCCTGGCGCAATTAAAACTTGCGACAGTAAAAAATTAGTTTTTGAATAATTTACTGTAGAAAAGGCAATCCCTGGCGCAATTAAAATTTGTGACAGTTGAAAATTATTTTTTGAATAATTTACTATAGAAAAGGCAATCCCTGGCGCACATAAAATTTGTGACAGTAGAAAATTATTTTTTGAATAATTTACTATAGAAAAGGCAATCCCTGGCGCAATTAAAATTTGCGACAGTAGAAAATTATTTTTTGAATAATTTACTATAGAAAAGTCAATCCCTGGCGCACATAAAATTTGCGACAGTAGAAAATTATTTTTTGAATAATTTACTGTAGAAAAGGCAATCCCTGGCGCAATTAAAATTTGTGACAGTTGAAAATTATTTTTTGAATAATTTACTGTAGAAAAGGCAATCCCTGGCGCACATAAAATTTGCGACAGTAAAAAATTATTTTTTGAATAATTTACTATAGAAAAGGCAATCCCTGGCGCAATTAAAATTTGCGACAGTAGAAAATTATTTTTTGAATAATTTACTATAGAAAAGTCAATCCCTGGCGCACATAAAATTTGCGACAGTAGAAAATTATTTTTTGAAAAATTTACTATATAAAAGGCAATCCCTGGCGTAATTAAAATTTGCGACAGTATAAAATTATTTTTTGAAAAATTTACTATATAAAAGGCAATCCCTGGCGCACATAAAATTTGTGACAGTATAAAATTATTTTTTGAATAATTTACTATAGAAAAGGCAATCCCTGGCGCACATAAAATTTGTGACAGTTGAAAATTATTTTTTGAATAATTTACCATAGAAAAGGCAATCCCTGGCGCACATAAAATTTGCGACAGTAAAAAATTATTTTTTGAATAATTTACTGTAGAAAAGGCAATCCCTGGGATATTTAAAATTTGCGACAGTAGAAAATTATTTTTTGAATAATTTACTATAGAAAAGTCAATCCCTGGCGCAATTAAAATTTGTGACAGTATAAAATTAGTTTTTGAATAATTTACTGTAGAAAAGGCAATCCCTGGCGCAATTAAAATTTGCGACAGTAGAAAATTATTTTTTGAATAATTTACTATAGAAAAGTCAATCCCTGGCGCACATAAAATTTGTGACAGTATAAAATTAGTTTTTGAATAATTTACTGTAGAAAAGGCAATCCCTGGCGCACATAAAATTTGTGACAGTTGAAAATTATTTTTTGAATAATTTACTGTAGAAAAGGCAATCCCTGGCGCAATTAAAATTTGTGACAGTTGAAAATTATTTTCTGAATAATTTACTGTAGAAAAGGCAATCCCTGGCGCACATAAAATTTGCGACAGTAAAAAATTATTTTTTGAATAATTTACTATAGAAAAGGCAATCCCTGGCGCAATTAAAATTTGCGACAGTAGAAAATTATTTTTTGAATAATTTACTATAGAAAAGTCAATCACTGGCGCACATAAAATTTGCGACAGTAGAAAATTATTTTTTGAATAATTTACTATATAAAAGGCAATCCCTGGCGTAATTAAAATTTGCGACAGTAAAAAATTATTTTTTGAAAAATTTACTATATAAAAGGCAATCCCTGGCGCACATAAAATTTGTGACAGTATAAAATTATTTTTTGAATAATTTACTATAGAAAAGGCAATCCCTGGCGCACATAAAATTTGCGACAGTAAGAAATTATTTTTTGAATAATTTACTGTAGAAAAGGCAATCCCTGGGATATTTAAAATTTGCGACAGTAGAAAATTATTTTTTGAATAATTTACTATAGAAAAGTCAATCCCTGGCGCAATTAAAATTTGTGACAGTATAAAATTAGTTTTTGAATAATTTACTGTAGAAAAGGCAATCCCTGGCGCAATTAAAATTTGCGACAGTAGAAAATTATTTTTTGAATAATTTACTATAGAAAAGTCAATCCCTGGCGAACATAAAATTTGTGACAGTATAAAATTAGTTTTTGAATAATTTACTGTAGAAAAGGCAATCCCTGGCGCACATAAAATTTGTTACAGTTGAAAATTATTTTTTGAATAATTTACTGTAGAAAAGGCAATCCCTGGCGCAATTAAAATTTGTGACAGTTGAAAATTATTTTTTGAATAATTTACTGTAGAAAAGGCAATCCCTGGCGCAATTAAAATTTGTGACAGTTGAAAATTATTTTTTGAATAATTTACTGTAGAAAAGGCAATCCCTGGGATATTTAAAATTTGCGACAGTAGAAAATTATTTTTTGAATAATTTACTATATAAAAGGCAATCCCTGGGATATTTAAAATTTGCGACAGTAGAAAATTATTTTTTGAATAATTTACTGTAGAAAAGGCAATCCCTGGCGCAATTAAAATTTGCGACAGTATAAAATTATTTTTTGAATAATTTACTATAGAAAAGGCAATCCCTGGCGCAATTAAAATTTGTGACAGTTGAAAATTATTTTTTGAATAATTTACTGTAGAAAAGGCAATCCCTGGGATATTTAAAATTTGCGACAGTAGAAAATTATTTTTTGAATAATTTACTGTAGAAAAGGCAATCCCTGGCGCAATTAAAATTTGCGACAGTAGAAAATTATTTTTTGAATAATTTACTATAGAAAAGTCAATCCCTGGCGCACATAAAATTTGTGACAGTATAAAATTAGTTTTTGAATAATTTACTATATAAAAGGCAATCCCTGGGATATTTAAAATTTGCGACAGTAGAAAATTATTTTTTGAATAATTTACTATAGAAAAGGCAATCCCTGGCGCAATTAAAATTTGCGACAGTATAAAATTAGTTTTTGAATAATTTACTATAGAAAAGGCAATCCCTGGCGTAATTAAAATTTGTGACAGTTGAAAATTATTTTTTGAATAATTTACTATATAAAAGGCAATCCCTGGGATATTTAAAATTTGCGACAGTATAAAATTATTTTTTGAATAATTTACTATAGAAAAGGCAATCCCTGGCGCAATTAAAATTTGTGACAGTATAAAATTAGTTTTTGAATAATTTACTATAGAAAAGGCAATCCCTGACGCACATAAAATTTGCGACAGTAAAAAATTATTTTTTGAATAATTTACTGTAGAAAAGGCAATCCCTGGGATATTTAAAATTTGCGACAGTAGAAAATTATTTTTTGAATAATTTACTATAGAAAAGGCAATCCCTGGCGCACATAAAATTTGCGACAGTTGAAAATTATTTTTTGAATAATTTACTATAGAAAAGGCAATCCCTGGGATATTTAAAATTTGCGACAGTAGAAAATTATTTTTTGAATAATTTACTGTAGAAAAGGCAATCCCTGGGATATTTAAAATTTGTGACAGTATAAAATTAGTTTTTGAATAATTTACTATAGAAAAGGCAATCCCTGGCGCACATAAAATTTGCGACAGTATAAAATTATTTTTTGAATAATTTACTGTAGAAAAGTCAATCCCTGGCGCACATAAAATTTGCGACAGTATAAAATTATTTTTTGAATAATTTACTATAGAAAAGGCAATCCCTGGCGCAATTAAAATTTGCGACAGTATAAAATTATTTTTTGAAAAATTTACTATAGAAAAGGCAATCCCTGGGATATTTAAAATTTGCGACAGTATAAAATTATTTTTTGAATAATTTACTATAGAAAAGGCAATCCCTGGCGCAATTAAAATTTGTGACAGTATAAAATTAGTTTTTGAAAAATTTACTATAGAAAAGGCAATCCCTGGGATATTTAAAATTTGCGACAGTATAAAATTATTTTTTGAATAATTTACTATAGAAAAGGCAATCCCTGGCGCACATAAAATTTGCGACAGTATAAAATTATTTTTTGAATAATTTACTATAGAAAAGGCAATCCCTGGGATATTTAAAATTTGCGACAGTATAAAATTATTTTTTGAATAATTTACTATAGAAAAGGCAATCCCTGGCGCACATAAAATTTGCGACAGTATAAAATTATTTTTTGAAAAATTTACTATAGAAAAGGCAATCCCTGGGATATTTAAAATTTGCGACAGTATAAAATTATTTTTTGAATAATTTACTATAGAAAAGTCAATCCCTGGCGCACATAAAATTTGCGACAGTATAAAATTATTTTTTGAATAATTTACTATAGAAAAGGCAATCCCTGGCGTAATTAAAATTTGTGACAGTAGAAAATTATTTTTTGAATAATTTACTATAGAAAAGGCAATCCCTGGGATATTTAAAATTTGCGACAGTAGAAAATTAGTTTTTGAATAATTTACTGTAGAAAAGGCAATCCCTGGCGCACATAAAATTTGTGACAGTTGAAAATTATTTTTTGAATAATTTACTGTAGAAAAGGCAATCCCTGGGATATTTAAAATTTGTGACAGTATAAAATTATTTTTTGAATAATTTACTATAGAAAAGGCAATCCCTGGCGCACATAAAATTTGTGACAGTTGAAAATTATTTTTTGAATAATTTACTGTAGAAAAGGCAATCCCTGGGATATTTAAAATTTGCGACAGTATAAAATTATTTTTTTAATAATTTACTATAGAAAAGGCAATCCCTGGCGCACATAAAATTTGCGACAGTATAAAATTATTTTTTGAATAATTTACTATAGAAAAGGCAATCCCTGGGATATTTAAAATTTGCGACAGTATAAAATTATTTTTTGAATAATTTACTATAGAAAAGGCAATCCCTGGGATATTTAAAATTTGCGACAGTATAAAATTATTTTTTGAAAAATTTACTATAGAAAAGGCAATCCCTGGCGCACATAAAATTTGCGACAGTATAAAATTAGTTTTTGAATAATTTACTGTAGAAAAGGCAATCCCTGGCGCACATAAAATTTGTGACAGTATAAAATTATTTTTTGAATAATTTACTATAGAAAAGGCAATCCCTGGGATATTTAAAATTTGTGACAGTATAAAATTATTTTTTGAATAATTTACTGTA
Organism: Dioctria linearis; assembly: GCA_963930735.1. Taxonomy (NCBI): domain Eukaryota; kingdom Metazoa; phylum Arthropoda; class Insecta; order Diptera; family Asilidae; genus Dioctria; species Dioctria linearis. The sequence goes on along the minus strand of CAWVNZ010002465.1, from coordinate 179,092 downwards.
GAAAAGGCAATCCCTGGGATATTTAAAATTTGCGACAGTAGAAAATTATTTTTTGAATAATTTACTGTAGAAAAGGCAATCCCTGGCGCAATTAAAATTTGCGACAGTAGAAAATTATTTTTTGAATAATTTACTATAGAAAAGTCAATCCCTGGCGCACATAAAATTTGTGACAGTATAAAATTAGTTTTTGAATAATTTACTATATAAAAGGCAATCCCTGGGATATTTAAAATTTGCGACAGTATAAAATTATTTTTTGAATAATTTACTATATAAAAGGCAATCCCTGGCGCAATTAAAATTTGCGACAGTAGAAAATTATTTTTTGAATAATTTACTGTAGAAAAGGCAATCCCTGGCGCAATTAAAATTTGCGACAGTAGAAAATTATTTTTTGAATAATTTACTATAGAAAAGTCAATCCCTGGCGCACATAAAATTTGCGACAGTAGAAAATTATTTTTTGAATAATTTACTATAGAAAAGGCAATCCCTGGCGCACATAAAATTTGCGACAGTATAAAATTATTTTTTGAATAATTTACTATAGAAAAGGCAATCCCTGGGATATTTAAAATTTGCGACAGTATAAAATTATTTTTTGAATAATTTACTATAGAAAAGGCAATCCCTGGGATATTTAAAATTTGCGACAGTATAAAATTATTTTTTGAAAAATTTACTATAGAAAAGGCAATCCCTGGCGCACATAAAATTTGCGACAGTATAAAATTACTTTTTGAATAATTTACTGTAGAAAAGGCAATCCCTGGCGCACATAAAATTTGTGACAGTATAAAATTATTTTTTGAATAATTTACTATAGAAAAGGCAATCCCTGGGATATTTAAAATTTGTGACAGTATAAAATTATTTTTTGAATAATTTACTGTAGAAAAGGCAATCCCTGGGATATTTAAAATTTGCGACAGTAGAAAATTATTTTTTGAATAATTTACTGTAGAAAAGGCAATCCCTGGCGCAATTAAAATTTGCGACAGTAGAAAATTATTTTTTGAATAATTTACTATAGAAAAGTCAATCCCTGGCGCACATAAAATTTGTGACAGTATAAAATTAGTTTTTGAATAATTTACTATATAAAAGGCAATCCCTGGGATATTTAAAATTTGCGACAGTATAAAATTATTTTTTGAATAATTTACTATATAAAAGGCAATCCCTGGCGCAATTAAAATTTGCGACAGTATAAAATTATTTTTTGAATAATTTACTGTAGAAAAGGCAATCCCTGGCGCACATAAAATTTGTGACAGTATAAAATTATTTTTTGAATAATTTACTATAGAAAAGGCAATCCCTGGGATATTTAAAATTTGTGACAGTATAAAATTATTTTTTGAATAATTTACTGTAGAAAAGGCAATCCCTGGGATATTTAAAATTTGCGACAGTATAAAATTATTTTTTGAATAATTTACTATAGAAAAGGCAATCCCTGGGATATTTAAAATTTGCGACAGTATAAAATTATTTTTTGAAAAATTTACTATAGAAAAGGCAATCCCTGGCGCACATAAAATTTGCGACAGTATAAAATTAGTTTTTGAATAATTTACTGTAGAAAAGGCAATCCCTGGCGCACATAAAATTTGTGACAGTATAAAATTATTTTTTGAATAATTTACTATAGAAAAGGCAATCCCTGGGATATTTAAAATTTGTGACAGTATAAAATTATTTTTTGAATAATTTACTGTAGAAAAGGCAATCCCTGGGATATTTAAAATTTGCGACAGTAGAAAATTATTTTTTGAATAATTTACTGTAGAAAAGGCAATCCCTGGCGCAATTAAAATTTGCGACAGTAGAAAATTATTTTTTGAATAATTTACTGTAGAAAAGGCAATCCCTGGCGCAATTAAAATTTGCGACAGTAGAAAATTATTTTTTGAATAATTTACTATAGAAAAGTCAATCCCTGGCGCACATAAAATTTGTGACAGTATAAAATTAGTTTTTGAATAATTTACTATATAAAAGGCAATCCCTGGGATATTTAAAATTTGCGACAGTATAAAATTATTTTTTGAATAATTTACTATATAAAAGGCAATCCCTGGCGTAATTAAAATTTGCGACAGTATAAAATTATTTTTTGAATAATTTACTGTAGAAAAGGCAATCCCTGGCGCAATTAAAATTTGTGACAGTTGAAAATTATTTTTTGAATTATTTACTGTAGAAAAGGCAATCCCTGGGATATTTAAAATTTGCGACAGTAGAAAATTATTTTTTGAATAATTTACTATATAAAAGGCAATCCCTGGGATATTTAAAATTTGCGACAGTAGAAAATTATTTTTTGAATAATTTACTGTAGAAAAGGCAATCCCTGGCGCAATTAAAATTTGCGACAGTATAAAATTATTTTTTGAATAATTTACTATAGAAAAGGCAATCCCTGGCGCAATTAAAATTTGTGACAGTTGAAAATTATTTTTTGAATAATTTACTGTAGAAAAGGCAATCCCTGGGATATTTAAAATTTGCGACAGTAGAAAATTATTTTTTGAATAATTTACTGTAGAAAAGGCAATCCCTGGCGCAATTAAAATTTGCGACAGTAGAAAATTATTTTTTGAATAATTTACTATAGAAAAGTCAATCCCTGGCGCACATAAAATTTGTGACAGTATAAAATTAGTTTTTGAATAATTTACTATATAAAAGGCAATCCCTGGGATATTTAAAATTTGCGACAGTAGAAAATTATTTTTTGAATAATTTACTATAGAAAAGGCAATCCCTGGCGCAATTAAAATTTGCGACAGTATAAAATTAGTTTTTGAATAATTTACTATAGAAAAGGCAATCCCTGGCGTAATTAAAATTTGTGACAGTTGAAAATTATTTTTTGAATAATTTACTATATATAAGGCAATCCCTGGGATATTTAAAATTTGCGACAGTATAAAATTATTTTTTGAATAATTTACTATAGAAAAGGCAATCCCTGGCGCAATTAAAATTTGTGACAGTATAAAATTAGTTTTTGAATAATTTACTATAGAAAAGGCAATCCCTGACGCACATAAAATTTGCGACAGTAAAAAATTATTTTTTGAATAATTTACTGTAGAAAAGGCAATCCCTGGGATATTTAAAATTTGCGACAGTAGAAAATTATTTTTTGAATAATTTACTATAGAAAAGGCAATCCCTGGCGCACATAAAATTTGCGACAGTTGAAAATTATTTTTTGAATAATTTACTATAGAAAAGGCAATCCCTGGGATATTTAAAATTTGCGACAGTAGAAAATTATTTTTTGAATAATTTACTGTAGAAAAGGCAATCCCTGGGATATTTAAAATTTGTGACAGTATAAAATTAGTTTTTGAATAATTTACTATAGAAAAGGCAATCCCTGGCGCACATAAAATTTGCGACAGTATAAAATTATTTTTTGAATAATTTACTGTAGAAAAGTCAATCCCTGGCGGACATAAAATTTGCGACAGTATAAAATTATTTTTTGAATAATTTACTATAGAAAAGGCAATCCCTGGCGCAATTAAAATTTGCGACAGTATAAAATTATTTTTTGAAAAATTTACTATAGAAAAGGCAATCCCTGGGATATTTAAAATTTGCGACAGTATAAAATTATTTTTTGAATAATTTACTATAGAAAAGGCAATCCCTGGCGCAATTAAAATTTGTGACAGTATAAAATTAGTTTTTGAAAAATTTACTATAGAAAAGGCAATCCCTGGGATATTTAAAATTTGCGACAGTATAAAATTATTTTTTGAATAATTTACTATAGAAAAGGCAATCCCTGGCGCACATAAAATTTGCGACAGTATAAAATTATTTTTTGAATAATTTACTATAGAAAAGGCAATCCCTGGGATATTTAAAATTTGCGACAGTATAAAATTATTTTTTGAATAATTTACTATAGAAAAGGCAATCCCTGGCGCACATAAAATTTGCGACAGTATAAAATTATTTTTTGAAAAATTTACTATAGAAAAGGCAATCCCTGGGATATTTAAAATTTGCGACAGTTTAAAATTATTTTTTGAATAATTTACTATAGAAAAGTCAATCCCTGGCGCACATAAAATTTGCGACAGTATAAAATTATTTTTTGAATAATTTACTATAGAAAAGGCAATCCCTGGCGTAATTAAAATTTGTGACAGTAGAAAATTATTTTTTGAATAATTTACTATAGAAAAGGCAATCCCTGGGATATTTAAAATTTGCGACAGTAGAAAATTAGTTTTTGAATAATTTACTGTAGAAAAGGCAATCCCTGGCGCACATAAAATTTGTGACAGTTGAAAATTATTTTTTGAATAATTTACTGTAGAAAAGGCAATCCCTGGGATATTTAAAATTTGTGACAGTATAAAATTATTTTTTGAATAATTTACTATAGAAAAGGCAATCCCTGGCGCACATAAAATTTGTGACAGTTGAAAATTATTTTTTGAATAATTTACTGTAGAAAAGGCAATCCCTGGGATATTTAAAATTTGCGACAGTATAAAATTATTTTTTGAATAATTTACTATAGAAAAGGCAATCCCTGGCGCACATAAAATTTGCGACAGTATAAAATTATTTTTTGAATAATTTACTATAGAAAAGGCAATCCCTGGGATATTTAAAATTTGCGACAGTATAAAATTATTTTTTGAATAATTTACTATAGAAAAGGCAATCCCTGGGATATTTAAAATTTGCGACAGTATAAAATTATTTTTTGAAAAATTTACTATAGAAAAGGCAATCCCTGGCGCACATAAAATTTGCGACAGTATAAAATTAGTTTTTGAATAATTTACTGTAGAAAAGGCAATCCCTGGCGCACATAAAATTTGTGACAGTATAAAATTATTTTTTGAATAATTTACTATAGAAAAGGCAATCCCTGGGATATTTAAAATTTGTGACAGTATAAAATTATTTTTTGAATAATTTACTGTAGAAAAGGCAATCCCTGGCGCAATTAAAATTTGCGACAGTAGAAAATTATTTTTTGAATAATTTACTATAGAAAAGGCAATCCCTGGCGCACATAAAATTTGTGACAGTTGAAAATTATTTTTTGAATAATTTACTATAGAAAAGGCAATCCCTGGGATATTTAAAATTTGCGACAGTATAAAATTATTTTTTGAATAATTTACTATAGAAAAGGCAATCCCTGGGATATTTAAAATTTGCGACAGTATAAAATTATTTTTTGAAAAATTTACTATAGAAAAGGCAATCCCTGGCGCACATAAAATTTGCGACAGTATAAAATTAGTTTTTGAATAATTTACTGTAGAAAAGGCAATCCCTGGCGCACATAAAATTTGTGACAGTATAAAATTATTTTTTGAATAATTTACTATATAAAAGGCAATCCCTGGCGTAATTAAAATTTGCGACAGTATAAAATTATTTTTTGAATAATTTACTGTAGAAAAGGCAATCCCTGGCGTAATTAAAATTTGCGACAGTATAAAATTATTTTTTGAATAATTTACTGTAAATTATTCAAAAAATAATTTTATACTGTCGCAAATTTTAAATATCCCAGGGATTGCCTTTTCTATAGTAAATTATTCAAAAAATAATTTTCAACTGTCGCAAATTTTATGTGCGCCAGGGATTGCCTTTTATATAGTAAATTATTCAAAAACTAATTTTTTACTGTCGCAAATTTTAAATATCCCAGGGATTGCCTTTTCTACAGTAAATTATTCAAAAAATAATTTTATACTGTCGCAAATTTTAATTGCGCCAGGGATTGCCTTTTCTATAGTAAATTATTCAAAAACTAATTTTTTACTGTCGCAAATTTTAATTGCGCCAGGGATTGCCTTTTCTATAGTAAATTATTCAAAAAATAATTTTATACTGTCGCAAATTTTAAATATCCCAGGGATTGCCTTTTCTATAGTAAATTATTCAAAAAATAATTTTCAACTGTCACAAATTTTATGTGCGCCAGGGATTGCCTTTTCTATAGTAAATTATTCAAAAAATAATTTTATACTGTCGCAAATTTTATGTGCGCCAGGGATTGCCTTTTCTATAGTAAATTATTCAAAAAATAATTTTATACTGTCGCAAATTTTAAATATCCCAGGGATTGCCTTTTATATAGTAAATTATTCAAAAAATAATTTTATACTGTCGCAAATTTTAAATATCCCAGGGATTGCCTTTTATATAGTAAATTATTCAAAAAATAATTTTATACTGTCGCAAATTTTAATTACGCCAGGGATTGCCTTTTATATAGTAAATTATTCAAAAAATCCCTGGCGCACATAAAATTTGCGACAGTATAAAATTATTTTTTGAATAATTTACTATAGAAAAGGCAATCCCTGGCGCACATAAAATTTGTGACAGTTGAAAATTATTTTTTGAATAATTTACTATAGAAAAGGCAATCCCTGGGATATTTAAAATTTGCGACAGTATAAAATTATTTTTTGAATAATTTACTATATAAAAGGCAATCCCTGGCGCACATAAAATTTGTGACAGTTGAAAATTATTTTTTGAATAATTTACTATAGAAAAGGCAATCCCTGGGATATTTAAAATTTGCGACAGTATAAAATTAAATATCCCAGGGATTGCCTTTTCTATAGTAAATTATTAAAAAAATAATTTTCAACTGTCACAAATTTTATGTGCGCCAGGGATTGCCTTTTCTATAGTAAATTATTCAAAAAATAATTTTATACTGTCGCAAATTTTATGTGCGCCAGGGATTGCCTTTTCTATAGTAAATTATTCAAAAAATAATTTTATACTGTCGCAAATTTTAAATATCCCAGGGATTGCCTTTTATATAGTAAATTATTCAAAAAATAATTTTATACTGTCGCAAATTTTAAATATCCCACGGATTGCCTTTTATATAGTAAATTATTCAAAAAATAATTTTATACTGTCGCAAATTTTAATTACGCCAGGGATTGCCTTTTATATAGTAAATTATTCAAAAAATAATTTTATACTGTCGCAAATTTTTTGAATAATTTACTATAGAAAAGGCAATCCCTGGCGCACATAAAATTTGCGACAGTATAAAATTATTTTTTGAATAATTTACTATAGAAAAGGCAATCCCTGGCGCACATAAAATTTGTGACAGTTGAAAATTATTTTTTGAATAATTTACTATAGAAAAGGCAATCCCTGGGATATTTAAAATTTGCGACAGTATAAAATTATTTTTTGAATAATTTACTATATAAAAGGCAATCCCTGGCGCACATAAAATTTGTGACAGTTGAAAATTATTTTTTGAATAATTTACTATAGAAAAGGCAATCCCTGGGATATTTAAAATTTGCGACAGTATAAAATTATTTTTTGAATAATTTACTATATAAAAGGCAATCCCTGGCGCACATAAAATTTGCGACAGTATAAAATTATTTTTTGAATAATTTACTATATAAAAGGCAATCCCTGGCGTAATTAAAATTTGCGACAGTATAAAATTATTTTTTGAATAATTTACTATATAAAAGGCAATCCCTGGGATATTTAAAATTTGCGACAGTATAAAAATTATTTTTTGAATAATTTACTGTAGAAAAGGCAATCCCTGGGATATTTAAAATTTGCGACAGTAAAAAATTAGTTTTTGAATAATTTACTATAGAAAAGGCAATCCCTGGGATATTTAAAATTTGCGACAGTAGAAAATTATTTTTTGAATAATTTACTATAGAAAAGGCAATCCCTGGCGCAATTAAAATTTGTGACAGTTGAAAATTATTTTTTGAATAATTTACTAATTTTATACTGTCGCAAATTTACTATAGAAAAGGCAATCCCTGGGATATTTAAAATTTGCGACAGTATAAAATTATTTTTTGAATAATTTACTGTAGAAAAGGCAATCCCTGGGATATTTAAAATTTGCGACAGTAGAAAAATTAGTTTTTGAATAATTTACTATAGAAAAGGCAATCCCTGGCGCAATTAAAATTTGCGACAGTATAAAATTATTTTTTGAAAAATTTACTATAGAAAAGGCAATCCCTGGGATATTTAAAATTTGCGACAGTAGAAAATTATTTTTTTAATAATTTACTATAGAAAAGGCAATCCCTGGCGCAATTAAAATTTGTGACAGTTGAAAATTATTTTTTGAATAATTTACTAATTTTATACTGTCGCAAATTTTAATTGCGCCAGGGATTGACTTTTCTATAGTAAATTATTCAAAAAATAATTTTCTACTGTCGCAAATTTTAATTGCGCCAGGGATTGACTTTTCTATAGTAAATTATTCAAAAAATAATTTTATACTGTCGCAAATTTTAATTACGCCAGGGATTGCCTTTTCTACAGTAAATTATTCAAAAAATAATTTTATACTGTCGCAAATTTTAATTACGCCAGGGATTGCCTTTTCTACAGTAAATTATTCAAAAAATAATTTTATACTGTCGCAAATTTTAATTACGCCAGGGATTGCCTTTTATATAGTAAATTATTCAAAAAATAATTTTATACTGTCGCAAATTTTAAATATCCCAGGGATTGCCTTTTCTATAGTAAATTATTCAAAAAATAATTTTCAACTGTCACAAATTTTATGTGCGCCAGGGATTGCCTTTTCTATAGTAAATTATTCAAAAACTAATTTTATACTGTCGCAAATTTTAAATATCCCAGGGATTGCCTTTTCTACAGTAAATTATTCAAAAAATAATTTTATACTGTCGCAAATTTTAATTGCGCCAGGGATTGACTTTTCTATAGTAAATTATTCAAAAAATAATTTTCTACTGTCGCAAATTTTATGTGCGCCAGGGATTGCCTTTTCTACAGTAAATTATTCAAAAACTAATTTTATACTGTCACAAATTTTAATTGCGCCAGGGATTGACTTTTCTATAGTAAATTATTCAAAAAATAATTTTATACTGTCGCTAATTTTATGTGCGCCAGGGATTGCCTTTTCTATAGTAAATTTTTCAAAAACTAATTTTATACTGTCACAAATTTTAATTGCGCCAGGGATTGCCTTTTCTATAGTAAATTATTCAAAAAATAATTTTATACTGTCGCAAATTTTAAATATCCCAGGGATTGCCTTTTCTATAGTAAATTTTTCAAAAAATAATTTTATACTGTCGCAAATTTTAATTGCGCCAGGGATTGCCTTTTCTATAGTAAATTTTTCAAAAAATAATTTTATACTGTCGCAAATTTTAAATATCCCAGGGATTGCCTTTTCTACAGTAAATTATTCAAAAAATAATTTTCTACTGTCGCAAATTTTAATTGCGCCAGGGATTGCCTTTTCTATAGTAAATTATTCAAAAACTAATTTTATACTGTCGCAAATTTTAATTGCGCCAGGGATTGACTTTTCTATAGTAAATTATTCAAAAAATAATTTTCTACTGTCGCAAATTTTATGTGCGCCAGGGATTGCCTTTTCTATAGTAAATTATTCAAAAAATAATTTTCTACTGTCGCAAATTTTAAATATCCCAGGGATTGCCTTTTCTACAGTAAATTATTCAAAAAATAATTTTATACTGTCGCAAATTTTAATTGCGCCAGGGATTGACTTTTCTATAGTAAATTTTTCAAAAAATAATTTTCTACTGTCGCAAATTTTAAATATCCCAGGGATTGCCTTTTCTACAGTAAATTATTCAAAAACTAATTTTATACTGTCGCAAATTTTAATTGCGCCAGGGATTGACTTTTCTATAGTAAATTATTCAAAAAATAATTTTCTACTGTCGCAAATTTTATGTGCGCCAGGGATTGCCTTTTCTACAGTAAATTATTCAAAAACTAATTTTATACTGTCACAAATTTTAATTGCGCCAGGGATTGCCTTTTCTATAGTAAATTATTCAAAAAATAATTTTATACTGTCGCAAATTTTATGTGCGCCAGGGATTGCCTTTTCTATAGTAAATTTTTCAAAAACTAATTTTATACTGTCACAAATTTTAATTGCGCCAGGGATTGCCTTTTCTATAGTAAATTATTCAAAAAATAATTTTCTACTGTCGCAAATTTTAAATATCCCAGGGATTGACTTTTCTATAGTAAATTATTCAAAAAATAATTTTATACTGTCGCAAATTTTAATTGCGCCAGGGATTGCCTTTTCTATAGTAAATTTTTCAAAAAATAATTTTATACTGTCACAAATTTTAATTGCGCCAGGGATTGCCTTTTCTATAGTAAATTATTCAAAAAATAATTTTCTACTGTCGCAAATTTTAAATATCCCAGGGATTGCCTTTTCTATAGTAAATTTTTCAAAAACTAATTTTATACTGTCGCAAATTTTAAATATCCCAGGGATTGCCTTTTCTACAGTAAATTATTCAAAAAATAATTTTCTACTGTCGCAAATTTTAAATATCCCAGGGATTGCCTTTTCTATAGTAAATTTTTCAAAAACTAATTTTCTACTGTCACAAATTTTAATTGCGCCAGGGATTGCCTTTTCTATAGTAAATTATTCAAAAAATAATTTTCTACTGTCGCAAATTTTAAATATCCCAGGGATTGCCTTTTCTATAGTAAATTATTCAAAAAATAATTTTCAACTGTCACAAATTTTAATTGCGCCAGGGATTGCCTTTTCTACAGTAAATTTTTCAAAAACTAATTTTATACTGTCGCAAATTTTAATTACGCCAGGGATTGCCTTTTCTATAGTAAATTATTCAAAAAATAATTTTCAACTGTCACAAATTTTAAATATCCCAGGGATTGCCTTTTCTACAGTAAATTATTCAAAAAATAATTTTATACTCTCGCAAATTTTAATTACGCCAGGGATTGCCTTTTCTATAGTAAATTTTTCAAAAACTAATTTTCAACTGTCACAAATTTTAATTGCGCCAGGGATTGACTTTTCTATAGTAAATTATTCAAAAAATAATTTTCTACTGTCGCAAATTTTAAATATCCCAGGGATTGCCTTTTCTACAGTAAATTATTCAAAAACTAATTTTCAACTGTCACAAATTTTAATTGCGCCAGGGATTGCCTTTTCTATAGTAAATTTTTCAAAAACTAATTTTCTACTGTCGCAAATTTTAAATATCCCAGGGATTGCCTTTTCTACAGTAAATTATTCAAAAAATAATTTTCAACTGTCACAAATTTTAATTACGCCAGGGATTGCCTTTTCTATAGTAAATTTTTCAAAAACTAATTTTCTACTGTCGCAAATTTTAAATATCCCAGGGATTGCCTTTTCTATAGTAAATTATTCAAAAAATAATTTTTTACTGTCGCAAATTTTATGTGCGCCAGGGATTGCCTTTTCTATAGTAAATTATTCAAAAAATAATTTTTTACTGTCGCAAATTTTAATTGCGCCAGGGATTGCCTTTTCTACAGTAAATTATTCAAAAAATAATTTTCAACTGTCGCAAATTTTAATTGCGCCAGGGATTGCCTTTTCTATAGTAAATTATTCAAAAAATAATTTTCTACTGTCGCAAATTTTAATTACGCCAGGGATTGCCTTTTCTATAGTAAATTTTTCAAAAACTAATTTTATACTGTCGCAAATTTTATGTGCGCCAGGGATTGCCTTTTATATAGTAAATTATTCAAAAACTAATTTTCTACTGTCGCAAATTTTAAATATCCCAGGGATTGCCTTTTCTACAGTAAATTATTCAAAAAATAATTTTCTACTGTCGCAAATTTTATGTGCGCCAGGGATTGCCTTTTCTATAGTAAATTATTCAAAAAATAATTTTCAACTGTCACAAATTTTAATTGCGCCAGGGATTGCCTTTTCTATAGTAAATTATTCAAAAAATAATTTTCTACTGTCGCAAATTTTAAATATCCCAGGGATTGCCTTTTCTATAGTAAATTATTCAAAAAATAATTTTTTACTGTCGCAAATTTTATGTGCGCCAGGGATTGCCTTTTCTACAGTAAATTATTCAAAAAATAATTTTTTACTGTCGCAAATTTTATGTGCGCCAGGGATTGCCTTTTCTACAGTAAATTATTCAAAAAATAATTTTTTACTGTCGCAAATTTTATGTGCGCCAGGGATTGCCTTTTCTATAGTAAATTATTCAAAAAATAATTTTCTACTGTCGCAAATTTTAAATATCCCAGGGATTGCCTTTTCTACAGTAAATTATTCAAAAAATAATTTTCAACTGTCACAAATTTTAAATATCCCAGGGATTGACTTTTCTATAGTAAATTATTCAAAAAATAATTTTATACTGTCACAAATTTTAATTGCGCCAGGGATTGCCTTTTCTACAGTAAATTTTTCAAAAACTAATTTTCTACTGTCGCAAATTTTAAATATCCCAGGGATTGCCTTTTCTACAGTAAATTATTCAAAAAATAATTTTCAACTGTCACAAATTTTAATTACGCCAGGGATTGCCTTTTCTACAGTAAATTTTTCAAAAAATAATTTTCTACTGTCGCAAATTTTAATTACGCCAGGGATTGCCTTTTCTACAGTAAATTTTTCAAAAAATAATTTTCTACTGTCGCAAATTTTAAATATCCCAGGGATTGCCTTTTCTATAGTAAATTATTCAAAAAATAATTTTCAACTGTCACAAATTTTATGTGCGCCAGGGATTGCCTTTTCTATAGTAAATTATTCAAAAAATAATTTTCTACTGTCGCAAATTTTAATTACGCCAGGGATTGCCTTTTCTACAGTAAATTTTTCAAAAAATAATTTTCTACTGTCGCAAATTTTAATTACGCCAGGGATTGCCTTTTCTACAGTAAATTTTTCAAAAAATAATTTTCTACTGTCGCAAATTTTAAATATCCCAGGGATTGCCTTTTCTATAGTAAATTATTCAAAAAATAATTTTCAACTGTCACAAATTTTAATTGCGCCAGGGATTGCCTTTTCTACAGTAAATTTTTCAAAAACTAATTTTCTACTGTCGCAAATTTTAAATATCCCAGGGATTGCCTTTTCTACAGTAAATTATTCAAAAAATAATTTTCAACTGTCACAAATTTTAAATATCCCAGGGATTGCCTTTTCTATAGTAAATTTTTCAAAAACTAATTTTCAACTGTCACAAATTTTATGTGCGCCAGGGATTGCCTTTTCTATAGTAAATTATTCAAAAAATAATTTTATACTGTCGCAAATTTTAATTACGCCAGGGATTGCCTTTTCTATAGTAAATTATTCAAAAACTAATTTTATACTGTCGCAAATTTTAAATATCCCAGGGATTGCCTTTTCTATAGTAAATTATTCAAAAAATAATTTTCTACTGTCGCAAATTTTAAATATCCCAGGGATTGCCTTTTCTACAGTAAATTTTTCAAAAACTAATTTTATACTGTCGCAAATTTTAATTGCGCCAGGAATTGCCTTTTATATAGTAAATTTTTCAAAAACTAATTTTATACTGTCGCAAATTTTAATTGCGCCAGGGATTGCCTTTTATATAGTAAATTATTCAAAAAATAATTTTATATTGTCGCAAATTTTATGTGCGCCAGGGATTGCCTTTTCTACAGTAAATTATTCAAAAACTAATTTTCTACTGTCGCAAATTTTAATTGCGCCAGGGATTGCCTTTTATATAGTAAATTATTCAAAAAATAATTTTCAACTGTCACAAATTTTAATTGCGCCAGGGATTGCCTTTTCTACAGTAAATTTTTCAAAAACTAATTTTCTGCTGTCGCAAATTTTAAATATCCCAGGGATTGCCTTTTCTATAGTAAATTATTCAAAAAATAATTTTATACTGTCGCAAATTTTAATTGCGCCAGGGATTGCCTTTTCTATAGTAAATTATTCAAAAAATAATTTTATACTGTCGCAAATTTTAATTGCGCCAGGGATTGACTTTTCTATAGTAAATTATTCAAAAAATAATTTTATACTGTCACAAATTTTATGTGCGCCAGGGATTGCCTTTTCTATAGTAAATTTTTCAAAAACTAATTTTATACTGTCGCAAATTTTAAATATCCCAGGGATTGCCTTTTCTACAGTAAATTATTCAAAAACTAATTTTCTACTGTCGCAAATTTTAATTGCGCCAGGGATTGCCTTTTCTATAGTAAATTTTTCAAAAACTAATTTTCTACTGTCGCAAATTTTATGTGCGCCAGGGATTGCCTTTTCTATAGTAAATTATTCAAAAAATAATTTTCTACTGTCGCAAATTTTAAATATCCCAGGGATTGCCTTTTCTACAGTAAATTATTCAAAAAATAATTTTCTACTGTCGCAAATTTTAAATATCCCAGGGATTGCCTTTTCTACAGTAAATTATTCAAAAACTAATTTTCTACTGTCGCAAATTTTAATTGCGCCAGGGATTGCCTTTTCTATAGTAAATTTTTCAAAAACTAATTTTCTACTGTCGCAAATTTTAAATATCCCAGGGATTGCCTTTTCTACAGTAAATTATTCAAAAAATAATTTTATACTGTCGCAAATTTTAATTGCGCCAGGGATTGCCTTTTATATAGTAAATTTTTCAAAAACTAATTTTATACTGTCGCAAATTTTAATTGCGCCAGGGATTGCCTTTTATATAGTAAATTATTCAAAAAATAATTTTATACTGTCGCAAATTTTAAATATCCCAGGGATTGCCTTTTCTACAGTAAATTATTCAAAAAATAATTTTCTACTGTCGCAAATTTTAAATATCCCAGGGATTGCCTTTTCTACAGTAAATTTTTCAAAAACTAATTTTATACTGTCGCAAATTTTAATTGCGCCAGGGATTGCCTTTTATATAGTAAATTTTTCAAAAACTAATTTTATACTGTCGCAAATTTTAATTGCGCCAGGGATTGCCTTTTATATAGTAAATTATTCAAAAAATAATTTTATACTGTCGCAAATTTTATGTGCGCCAGGGATTGCCTTTTCTATAGTAAATTATTCAAAAAATAATTTTTTACTGTCGCAAATTTTAATTGCGCCAGGGATTGCCTTTTATATAGTAAATTATTCAAAAAATAATTTTATACTGTCGCAAATTTTAATTACGCCAGGGATTGCCTTTTCTATAGTAAATTATTCAAAAACTAATTTTCTACTGTCGCAAATTTTAAATATCCCAGGGATTGCCTTTTCTATAGTAAATTATTCAAAAACTAATTTTATACTGTCGCAAATTTTAAATATCCCAGGGATTGCCTTTTCTATAGTAAATTATTCAAAAAATAATTTTCAACTGTCACAAATTTTATGTGCGCCAGGGATTGCCTTTTCTACAGTAAATTATTCAAAAAATAATTTTCAACTGTCACAAATTTTATGTGCGCCAGGGATTGCCTTTTCTATAGTAAATTTTTCAAAAACTAATTTTATACTGTCGCAAATTTTAATTGCGCCAGGGATTGCCTTTTATATAGTAAATTATTCAAAAACTAATTTTATACTGTCGCAAATTTTAAATATCCCAGGGATTGCCTTTTCTACAGTAAATTATTCAAAAAATAATTTTCTACTGTCGCAAATTTTAAATATCCCAGGGATTGCCTTTTCTACAGTAAATTTTTCAAAAACTAATTTTATACTGTCGCAAATTTTAATTGCGCCAGGGATTGCCTTTTATATAGTAAATTTTTCAAAAACTAATTTTATACTGTCACAAATTTTATGTGCGCCAGGGATTGCCTTTTCTATAGTAAATTATTCAAAAAATAATTTTATACTGTCGAAAATTTTAATTACGCCAGGGATTGCCTTTTCTACAGTCAATTTTTCAAAAACTAATTTTATACTGTCGCAAATTTTAATTGCGCCAGGGATTGCCTTTTATATAGTAAATTTTTCAAAAACTAATTTTATACTGTCGCAAATTTTAATTGCGCCAGGGATTGCCTTTTATATAGTAAATTATTCAAAAAATAATTTTATACTGTCGCAAATTTTAATTGCGCCAGGGATTGCCTTTTCTATAGTAAATTTTTCAAAAACTAATTTTATACTGTCGCAAATTTTATGTGCGCCAGGGATTGCCTTTTCTACAGTAAATTATTCAAAAAATAATTTTCAACTGTCACAAATTTTATGTGCGCCAGGGATTGCCTTTTCTATAGTAAATTATTCAAAAAATAATTTTATACTGTCGCAAATTTTAATTACGCCAGGGATTGCCTTTTCTATAGTAAATTATTCAAAAACTAATTTTATACTGTCGCAAATTTTAAATATCCCAGGGATTGCCTTTTCTATAGTAAATTATTCAAAAAATAATTTTCTACTGTCGCAAATTTTAAATATCCCAGGGATTGCCTTTTCTACAGTAAATTTTTCAAAAACTAATTTTATACTGTCGCAAATTTTAATTGCGCCAGGGATTGCCTTTTATATAGTAAATTTTTCAAAAACTAATTTTATACTGTCGCAAATTTTAATTACGCCAGGGATTGCCTTTTATATAGTAAATTTTTCAAAAACTAATTTTATACTGTCGCAAATTTTAATTACGCCAGGGATTGCCTTTTCTATAGTAAATTATTCAAAAAATAATTTTATACTGTCGCAAATTTTAAATATCCCAGGGATTGCCTTTTCTATAGTAAATTATTCAAAAAATAATTTTCTACTGTCGCAAATTTTAAATATCCCAGGGATTGCCTTTTCTACAGTAAATTTTTCAAAAACTAATTTTATACTGTCGCAAATTTTAATTGCGCCAGGGATTGCCTTTTATACAGTAAATTATTCAAAAACTAATTTTCTACTGTCGCAAATTTTAAATATCCCAGGGATTGCCTTTTCTACAGTAAATTATTCAAAAACTAATTTTCTACTGTCGCAAATTTTAATTGCGCCAGGGATTGCCTTTTCTATAGTAAATTATTCAAAAAATAATTTTATACTGTCGCAAATTTTAATTACGCCAGGGATTGCCTTTTCTACAGTAAATTATTCAAAAAATAATTTTCTACTGTCGCAAATTTTAAATATCCCAGGGATTGCCTTTTCTATAGTAAATTATTCAAAAAATAATTTTCTACTGTCGCAAATTTTAAATATCCCAGGGATTGCCTTTTCTACAGTAAATTATTCAAAAAATAATTTTATACTGTCGCAAATTTTAATTGCGCCAGGGATTGCCTTTTCTATAGTAAATTATTCAAAAAATAATTTTATACTGTCACAAATTTTAATTGCGCCAGGGATTGCCTTTTCTACAGTAAATTATTCAAAAAATAATTTTCTACTGTCACAAATTTTAATTGCGCCAGGGATTGCCTTTTCTACAGTAAATTATTCAAAAAATAATTTTCTACTGTCGCAAATTTTAATTGCGCCAGGGATTGCCTTTTCTACAGTAAATTATTCAAAAAATAATTTTCAACTGTCGCAAATTTTAAATATCCCAGGGATTGCCTTTTCTACAGTAAATTATTCAAAAAATAATTTTATACTGTCGCAAATTTTAATTGCGCCAGGGATTGCCTTTTCTATAGTAAATTATTCAAAAAATAATTTTATACTGTCACAAATTTTAATTGCGCCAGGGATTGCCTTTTCTACAGTAAATTATTCAAAAAATAATTTTATACTGTCGCAAATTTTAATTACGCCAGGGATTGCCTTTTCTACAGTAAATTATTCAAAAACTAATTTTCTACTGTCACAAATTTTAATTGCGCCAGGGATTGCCTTTTCTACAGTAAATTATTCAAAAACTAATTTTATACTGTCGCAAATTTTAATTGCGCCAGGGATTGCCTTTTCTACAGTAAATTTTTCAAAAACTAATTTTATACTGTCGCAAATTTTATGTGCGCCAGGGATTGCCTTTTCTATAGTAAATTATTCAAAAAATAATTTTATACTGTCGCAAATTTTATGTGCGCCAGGGATTGCCTTTTCTATAGTAAATTATTCAAAAACTAATTTTATACTGTCGCAAATTTTATGTGCGCCAGGGATTGCCTTTTCTATAGTAAATTATTCAAAAAATAATTTTATACTGTCGCAAATTTTAATTGCGCCAGGGATTGCCTTTTCTATAGTAAATTATTCAAAAACTAATTTTCAACTGTCACAAATTTTAATTACGCCAGGGATTGCCTTTTCTATAGTAAATTATTCAAAAAATAATTTTATACTGTCGCAAATTTTAATTGCGCCAGGGATTGCCTTTTCTACAGTAAATTATTCAAAAACTAATTTTATACTGTCGCAAATTTTAAATATCCCAGGGATTGCCTTTTCTACAGTAAATTATTCAAAAACTAATTTTATACTGTCGCAAATTTTAATTACGCCAGGGATTGCCTTTTCTATAGTAAATTATTCAAAAACTAATTTTCAACAGTCACAAATTTTAATTACGCCAGGGATTGCCTTTTCTATAGTAAATTATTCAAAAACTAATTTTATACTGTCGCAAATTTTAATTGCGCCAGGGATTGCCTTTTCTACAGTAAATTATTCAAAAACTAATTTTATACTGTCGCAAATTTTAATTGCGCCAGGGATTGCCTTTTCTACAGTAAATTTTCAAAAACTAATTTTATACTGTCGCAAATTTTAATTGCGCCAGGGATTGCCTTTTCTATAGTAAATTATTCAAAAAATAAATTTTATACTGTCACAAATTTTAATTGCGCCGGGGATTGCCTTTTCTATAGTAAATTATTCAAAAAATAATTTTATACTGTCGCAAATTTTATGTGCGCCAGGGATTGCCTTTTCTATAGTAAATTATTCAAAAACTAATTTTATACTGTCGCAAATTTTAATTACGCCAGGGATTGCCTTTTCTATAGTAAATTATTCAAAAAATAATTTTATACTGTCGCAAATTTTAATTGCGCCAGGGATTGCCTTTTCTACAGTAAATTTTTCAAAACTAATTTTATACTGTCGCAAATTTTAATTGCGCCAGGGATTGCCTTTTCTACAGTAAATTTTTCAAAAACTAATTTTATACTGTCGCAAATTTTAATTGCGCCAGGGATTGCCTTTTCTATAGTAAATTATTCAAAAACTAATTTTATACTGTCGCAAATTTTAATTACGCCAGGGATTGCCTTTCTATAGTAAATTATTCAAAAAATAATTTTATACTGTCGCAAATTTTAATTGCGCCAGGGATTGCCTTTTCTATAGTAAATTATTCAAAAAATAATTTTATACTGTCGCAAATTTTATGTGCGCCAGGGATTGCCTTTTCTATAGTAAATTATTCAAAAATAATTTTCAACTGTCACAAATTTTATGTGCGCCAGGGATTGCCTTTTCTATAGTAAATTATTCAAAAAATAATTTTCTACTGTCGCAAATTTTAATTGCGCCAGGGATTGCCTTTTCTATAGTAAATTATTCAAAAAATAATTTTATACTGTCACAAATTTTAATTGCGCCAGGGATTGCCTTTTCTATAGTAAATTATTCAAAAAATAATTTTCTACTGTCGCAAATTTTAATTGCGCCAGGGATTGCCTTTTCTACAGTAAATTATTCAAAAACTAATTTTATACTGTCGCAAATTTTAATTGCGCCAGGGATTGCCTTTTCTATAGTAAATTTTTCAAAAAATAATTTTATACTGTCGCAAATTTTTAATTGCGCCAGGGATTGCCTTTTCTACAGTAAATTATTCAAAAAATAATTTTCTACTGTCGCAAATTTTAATTGCGCCAGGGATTGCCTTTTCTATAGTAAATTATTCAAAAAATAATTTTATACTGTCACAAATTTTAATTGCGCCAGGGATTGCCTTTTCTACAGTAAATTATTCAAAAAATAATTTTCTACTGTCGCAAATTTTAAATATCCCAGGGATTGCCTTTTCTATAGTAAATTATTCAAAAACTAATTTTATACTGTCGCAAATTTTATGTGCGCCAGGGATTGCCTTTTCTATAGTAAATTATTCAAAAAATAATTTTATACTGTCGCAAATTTTATGTGCGCCAGGGATTGCCTTTTCTATAGTAAATTATTCAAAAACTAATTTTATACTGTCGCAAATTTTAATTACGCCAGGGATTGCCTTTTCTATAGTAAATTATTCAAAAAATAATTTTCAACTGTCACAAATTTATGTGCGCCAGGGATTGCCTTTTCTATAGTAAATTATTAAAAAAATAATTTTATACTGTCGCAAATTTTAATTGCGCCAGGGATTGCCTTTTATATAGTAAATTTTTCAAAAACTAATTTTATACTGTCGCAAATTTAAATATCCCAGGGATTGCCTTTTCTATAGTAAATTATTCAAAAACTAATTTTATACTGTCGCAAATTTTAATTGCGCCAGGGATTGCCTTTTCTATAGTAAATTATTCAAAAAATAATTTTATACTGTCACAAATTTTAATTGCGCCAGGGATTGCCTTTTCTACAGTAAATTATTCAAAAAATAATTTTCTACTGTCGCAAATTTTAATTGCGCCCAGGGATTGCCTTTTCTATAGTAAATTATTCAAAAAATAATTTTATACTGTCACAAATTTTAATTGCGCCAGGGATTGCCTTTTCTACAGTAAATTATTCAAAAACTAATTTTATACTGTCGCAAATTTAATTGCGCCAGGGATTGCCTTTTCTAAAGTAAATTATTCAAAAAATAATTTTCAACTGTCACAAATTTTAATTGCGCCAGGGATTGCCTTTTCTACAGTAAATTATTCAAAAAATAATTTTATACTGTCGCAAATTTTAATTGCGCCAGGGATTGCCTTTTCTATAGTAAATTATTCAAAAAATAATTTTATACTGTCACAAATTTAATTGCGCCAGGGGATTGCCTTTTCTACAGTAAATTATTCAAAAAATAATTTTCTACTGTCACAAATTTTAATTGCGCCAGGGATTGCCTTTTCTACAGTAAATTATTCAAAAAATAATTTTCTACTGTCGCAAATTTTAATTGCGCCAGGGATTGCCTTTTCTACAGTAAATTATTCAAAAAATAATTTTCAACTGTCGCAAATTTTAAATATCCCAGGGATTGCTCTTTTCTACAGTAAATTATTCAAAAAATAATTTTATACTGTCGCAAATTTTAATTGCGCCAGGGATTGCCTTTTCTATAGTAAATTATTCAAAAAATAATTTTATACTGTCACAAATTTTAATTGCGCCAGGGATTGCCTTTTCTACAGTAAATTATTCAAAAAATAATTTTATACTGTCGCAAATTTTAATTGCGCCAGGGATTGCCTTTTCTACAGTAAATTATTCAAAAAATAATTTTCTACTGTCACAAATTTTAATTGCGCCAGGATTGCCTTTTCTACAGTAAATTATTCAAAAAATAATTTTCTACTGTCGCAAATTTTAATTGCGCCAGGGATTGCCTTTTCTACAGTAAATTATTCAAAAAATAATTTTCTACTGTCGCAAATTTTAATTGCGCCAGGGATTGCCCTTTTCTATAGTAAATTATTCAAAAACTAATTTTCAACTGTCACAAATTTTAATTACGCCAGGGATTGCCTTTTCTATAGTAAATTATTCAAAAAATAATTTTATACTGTCGCAAATTTTATGTGCGCCAGGATTGCCTTTTCTATAGTAAATTATTCAAAAACTAATTTTATACTGTCGCAAATTTTAATTACGCCAGGGATTGCCTTTTCTATAGTAAATTATTCAAAAAATAATTTTCAACTGTCACAAATTTATGTGCGCCAGGGATTGCCTTTTCTATAGTAAATTATTCAAAAATTTTATACTGTCGCAAATTTTAATTGCGCCAGGGATTGCCTTTTCTATAGTAAATTATTCAAAAACTAATTTTATACTGTCGCAAATTTTAATTGCGCCAGGGATTGCCTTTTCTATAGTAAATTATTCAAAAAATAATTTTCTACTGTCGCAAATTTTAATTGCGCCAGGGATTGCCTTTTCTATAGTAAATTATTCAAAAACTAATTTTCAACTGTCACAAATTTTAATTACGCCAGGGATTGCCTTTTCTACAGTAAATTATTCAAAAAATAATTTTCAACTGTCGCAAATTTTAAATATCCCAGGGATTGCCTTTTCTACAGTAAATTATTCAAAAAATAATTTTCAACTGTCACAAATTTTAATTACGCCAGGGATTGCCTTTTCTATAGTAAATTATTCAAAAAATAATTTTATACTGTCACAAATTTTAATTGCGCCAGGGATTGCCTTTTCTACAGTAAATTATTCAAAAAATAATTTTCTACTGTCACAAATTTTAATTGCGCCAGGGATTGCCTTTTCTACAGTAAATTATTCAAAAAATAATTTTCTACTGTCGCAAATTTTAATTGCGCCAGGGATTGCCTTTTCTACAGTAAATTATTCAAAAAATAATTTTATACTGTCGCAAATTTTAATTGCGCCAGGGATTGCCTTTTCTACAGTAAATTATTCAAAAAATAATTTTATACTGTCACAAATTTTAATTGCGCCAGGGATTGCCTTTTCTACAGTAAATTATTCAAAAAATAATTTTATACTGTCGCAAATTTTAATTGCGCCAGGGATTGCCTTTTCTATAGTAAATTATTCAAAAAATAATTTTATACTGTCACAAATTTTAATTGCGCCAGGGATTGCCTTTTCTACAGTAAATTATTCAAAAAATAATTTTCTACTGTCACAAATTTTAATTGCGCCAGGGATTGCCTTTTCTACAGTAAATTATTCAAAAAATAATTTTCTACTGTCGCAAATTTTAATTGCGCCAGGGATTGCCTTTTCTACAGTAAATTATTCAAAAAATAATTTTCAACTGTCGCAAATTTTAAATATCCCAGGGATTGCCTTTTCTACAGTAAATTATTCAAAAAATAATTTTCAACTGTCACAAATTTTAATTACGCCAGGGATTGCCTTTTCTATAGTAAATTATTCAAAAAATAATTTTATACTGTCACAAATTTTAAATATCCCAGGGATTGCCTTTTCTACAGTAAATTATTCAAAAAATAATTTTCAACTGTCACAAATTTTAATTACGCCAGGGATTGCCTTTTCTATAGTAAATTATTCAAAAAATAATTTTATACTGTCACAAATTTTAATTGCGCCAGGGATTGCCTTTTCTACAGTAAATTATTCAAAAAATAATTTTCAACTGTCGCAAATTTTAAATATCCCAGGGATTGCCTTTTCTACAGTAAATTATTCAAAAAATAATTTTCTACTGTCGCAAATTTTAATTGCGCCAGGGATTGCCTTTTCTACAGTAAATTATTCAAAAAATAATTTTATACTGTCGCAAATTTTAATTGCGCCAGGGATTGCCTTTTCTACAGTAAATTATTCAAAAAATAATTTTCTACTGTCACAAATTTTAATTGCGCCAGGGATTGCCTTTTCTACAGTAAATTATTCAAAAAATAATTTTATACTGTCGCAAATTTTAATTGCGCCAGGGATTGCCTTTTCTATAGTAAATTATTCAAAAAATAATTTTATACTGTCACAAATTTTAATTGCGCCAGGGATTGCCTTTTCTACAGTAAATTATTCAAAAAATAATTTTCTACTGTCACAAATTTTAATTGCGCCAGGGATTGCCTTTTCTACAGTAAATTATTCAAAAAATAATTTTCTACTGTCGCAAATTTTAATTGCGCCAGGGATTGCCTTTTCTACAGTAAATTATTCAAAAAATAATTTTCAACTGTCGCAAATTTTAAATATCCCAGGGATTGCCTTTTCTACAGTAAATTATTCAAAAAATAATTTTATACTGTCGCAAATTTTAATTGCGCCAGGGATTGCCTTTTCTATAGTAAATTATTCAAAAAATAATTTTATACTGTCACAAATTTTAATTGCGCCAGGGATTGCCTTTTCTACAGTAAATTATTCAAAAAATAATTTTATACTGTCGCAAATTTTAATTACGCCAGGGATTGCCTTTTCTACAGTAAATTATTCAAAAACTAATTTTCTACTGTCACAAATTTTAATTGCGCCAGGGATTGCCTTTTCTACAGTAAATTATTCAAAAACTAATTTTATACTGTCGCAAATTTTAATTGCGCCAGGGATTGCCTTTTCTACAGTAAATTTTTCAAAAACTAATTTTATACTGTCGCAAATTTTATGTGCGCCAGGGATTGCCTTTTCTATAGTAAATTATTCAAAAAATAATTTTATACTGTCGCAAATTTTATGTGCGCCAGGGATTGCCTTTTCTATAGTAAATTATTCAAAAACTAATTTTCAACTGTCACAAATTTTAATTACGCCAGGGATTGCCTTTTCTATAGTAAATTATTCAAAAAATAATTTTATACTGTCGCAAATTTTAATTGCGCCAGGGATTGCCTTTTCTACAGTAAATTATTCAAAAACTAATTTTATACTGTCGCAAATTTTAAATATCCCAGGGATTGCCTTTTCTACAGTAAATTATTCAAAAACTAATTTTATACTGTCGCAAATTTTAATTACGCCAGGGATTGCCTTTTCTATAGTAAATTATTCAAAAACTAATTTTCAACTGTCACAAATTTTAATTACGCCAGGGATTGCCTTTTCTATAGTAAATTATTCAAAAACTAATTTTATACTGTCGCAAATTTTAATTGCGCCAGGGATTGCCTTTTCTACAGTAAATTATTCAAAAACTAATTTTATACTGTCGCAAATTTTAATTGCGCCAGGGATTGCCTTTTCTACAGTAAATTTTTCAAAAACTAATTTTATACTGTCGCAAATTTTAATTGCGCCAGGGATTGCCTTTTCTATAGTAAATTATTCAAAAAATAATTTTATACTGTCACAAATTTTAATTGCGCCAGGGATTGCCTTTTCTATAGTAAATTATTCAAAAAATAATTTTATACTGTCGCAAATTTTATGTGCGCCAGGGATTGCCTTTTCTATAGTAAATTATTCAAAAACTAATTTTATACTGTCGCAAATTTTAATTACGCCAGGGATTGCCTTTTCTATAGTAAATTATTCAAAAAATAATTTTATACTGTCGCAAATTTTAATTGCGCCAGGGATTGCCTTTTCTACAGTAAATTTTTCAAAAACTAATTTTATACTGTCGCAAATTTTAATTGCGCCAGGGATTGCCTTTTCTACAGTAAATTTTTCAAAAACTATTTTTATACTGTCGCAAATTTTAATTGCGCCAGGGATTGCCTTTTCTATAGTAAATTATTCAAAAACTAATTTTATACTGTCGCAAATTTTAATTACGCCAGGGATTGCCTTTCCTATAGTAAATTATTCAAAAAATAATTTTATACTGTCGCAAATTTTAATTGCGCCAGGGATTGCCTTTTCTATAGTAAATTATTCAAAAAATAATTTTATACTGTCGCAAATTTTATGTGCGCCAGGGATTGCCTTTTCTATAGTAAATTATTCAAAAAATAATTTTCAACTGTCACAAATTTTATGTGCGCCAGGGATTGCCTTTTCTATAGTAAATTATTCAAAAAATAATTTTCTACTGTCGCAAATTTTAATTGCGCCAGGGATTGCCTTTTCTATAGTAAATTATTCAAAAAATAATTTTATACTGTCACAAATTTTAATTGCGCCAGGGATTGCCTTTTCTATAGTAAATTATTCAAAAAATAATTTTCTACTGTCGCAAATTTTAATTGCGCCAGGGATTACCTTTTCTACAGTAAATTATTCAAAAACTAATTTTATACTGTCGCAAATTTTAATTGCGCCAGGGATTGCCTTTTCTATAGTAAATTTTTCAAAAAATAATTTTATACTGTCGCAAATTTTAATTGCGCCAGGGATTGCCTTTTCTACAGTAAATTATTCAAAAAATAATTTTCTACTGTCGCAAATTTTAATTGCGCCAGGGATTGCCTTTTCTATAGTAAATTATTCAAAAAATAATTTTATACTGTCACAAATTTTAATTGCGCCAGGGATTGCCTTTTCTACAGTAAATTATTCAAAAAATAATTGTCTACTGTCGCAAATTTTAAATATCCCAGGGATTGCCTTTTCTATAGTAAATTATTCAAAAACTAATTTTATACTGTCGCAAATTTTATGTGCGCCAGGGATTGCCTTTTCTATAGTAAATTATTCAAAAACTAATTTTATACTGTCACAAATTTTAATTGCGCCAGGGATTGCCTTTTCTATAGTAAATTATTCAAAAACTAATTTTTTACTGTCGCAAATTTTATGTGCGCCAGGGATTGCCTTTTCTATAGTAAATTATTCAAAAAATAATTTTATACTGTCACAAATTTTAATTGCGCCAGGGATTGCCTTTTCTACAGTAAATTATTCAAAAAATAATTTTCTACTGTCGCAAATTTTAATTGCGCCAGGGATTGCCTTTTCTATAGTAAATTATTCAAAAACTAATTTTCAACTGTCACAAATTTTAATTACGCCAGGGATTGCCTTTTCTATAGTAAATTATTCAAAAAATAATTTTATACTGTCGCAAATTTTAATTGCGCCAGGGATTGCCTTTTCTATAGTAAATTATTCAAAAACTAATTTTATACTGTCGCAAATTTTATGTGCGCCAGGGATTGCCTTTTCTATAGTAAATTATTCAAAAAATAATTTTATACTGTCGCAAATTTTAATTGCGCCAGGGATTGCCTTTTCTACAGTAAATTATTCAAAAAATAATTTTATACTGTCGCAAATTTTATGTGCGCCAGGGATTGCCTTTTCTATAGTAAATTATTCAAAAAATAATTTTCTACTGTCGCAAATTTTAATTGCGCCAGGGATTGACTTTTCTACAGTAAATTATTCAAAAACTAATTTTATACTGTCGCAAATTTTATGTGCGCCAGGGATTGCCTTTTCTATAGTAAATTATTCAAAAAATAATTTTATACTGTCGCAAATTTTATGTGCGCCAGGGATTGCCTTTTCTATAGTAAATTATTCAAAAAATAATTTTATACTGTCGCAAATTTTATGTGCGCCAGGGATTGCCTTTTCTACAGTAAATTATTCAAAAAATAATTTTATACTGTCACAAATTTTAATTACGCCAGGGATTGCCTTTTCTATAGTAAATTATTCAAAAAATAATTTTATACTGTCACAAATTTTAAATATCCCAGGGGTTGCCTTTTCTATAGTAAATTATTCAAAAACTAATTTTATACTGTCGCAAATTTTAATTGCGCCAGGGATTGCCTTTTCTATAGTAAATTATTCAAAAACTAATTTTATACTGTCGCAAATTTTAAATATCCCAGGGATTGCCTTTTCTATAGTAAATTATTCAAAAAATAATTTTCTACTGTCGCAAATTTTAATTGAGCCAGGGATTGCCTTTTCTACAGTAAATTATTCAAAAAATAATTTTATACTGTCGCAAATTTTATGTGCGCCAGGGATTGCCTTTTCTACAGTAAATTATTCAAAAAATAATTTTCAACTGTCACAAATTTTAAATGCGCCAGGGATTGCCTTTTCTATAGTAAATTATTCAAAAACTAATTTTCTACTGTCGCAAATTTTATGTGCGCCAGGGATTGCCTTTTCTACAGTAAATTATTCAAAAAATAATTTTCAACTGTCACAAATTTTAAATATCCCAGGGATTGCCTTTTCTACAGTAAATTATTCAAAAAATAATTTTCTACTGTCGCAAATTTTAAATATCCCAGGGATTGCCTTTTCTATAGTAAATTATTCAAAAAATAATTTTATACTGTCGCAAATTTTATGTGCGCCAGGGATTGCCTTTTCTATAGTAAATTATTCAAAAAATAATTTTATACTGTCGCAAATTTTAATTACGCCAGGGATTGCCTTTTCTATAGTAAATTATTCAAAAAATAATTTTCTACTGTCGCAAATTTTAATTGCGCCAGGGATTGCCTTTTCTACAGTAAATTTTTCAAAAACTAATTTTATACTGTCGCAAATTTTATGTGCGCCAGGGATTGCCTTTTCTACAGTAAATTATTCAAAAAATAATTTTATACTGTCGCAAATTTTATGTGCGCCAGGGATTGCCTTTTCTATAGTAAATTATTCAAAAACTAATTTTCTACTGTCGCAAATTTTAAATATCCCAGGGATTGCCTTTTCTACAGTAAATTTTTCAAAAACTAATTTTCAACTGTCACAAATTTTAATTGCGCCAGGGATTGCCTTTTCTATAGTAAATTATTCAAAAAATAATTTTATACTGTCGCAAATTTTAATTGCGCCAGGGATTGCCTTTTCTATAGTAAATTATTCAAAAAATAATTTTCAACTGTCACAAATTTTAATTGCGCCAGGGATTGCCTTTTATATAGTAAATTTTTCAAAAACTAATTTTATACTGTCGCAAATTTTAATTGCGCCAGGGATTGCCTTTTCTATAGTAAATTATTCAAAAACTAATTTTCTACTGTCGCAAATTTTAAATATCCCAGGGATTGCCTTTTCTATAGTAAATTATTCAAAAACTAATTTTATACTGTCGCAAATTTTAATTGCGCCAGGGATTGCCTTTTCTATAGTAAATTATTCAAAAACTAATTTTCTACTGTCGCAAATTTTAAATATCCCAGGGATTGCCTTTTCTATAGTAAATTATTCAAAAACTAATTTTATACTGTCGCAAATTTTAATTACGCCAGGGATTGCCTTTTCTATAGTAAATTATTCAAAAACTAATTTTCTACTGTCGCAAATTTTAAATATCCCATGGATTGCCTTTTATACAGTAAATTATTCAAAAAATAATTTTATACTGTCGCAAATTTTAATTGCGCCAGGGATTGCCTTTTCTATAGTAAATTATTCAAAAACTAATTTTCAACTGTCACAAATTTTAATTGCGCCAGGGATTGCCTTTTATATAGTAAATTTTTCAAAAACTAATTTTATACTGTCGCAAATTTTAAATATCCCAGGGATTGCCTTTTATACAGTAAATTTTTCAAAAACTAATTTTATACTGTCGCAAATTTTAATTGCGCCAGGGATTGCCTTTTCTATAGTAAATTATTCAAAAACTAATTTTATACTGTCGCAAATTTTAATTGCGCCAGGGATTGCCTTTTCTATAGTAAATTATTCAAAAAATAATTTTCAACTGTCACAAATTTTAATTGCGCCAGGGATTGCCTTTTATATAGTAAATTTTTCAAAAACTAATTTTATACTGTCGCAAATTTTAATTGCGCCAGGGATTGCCTTTTCTATAGTAAATTATTCAAAAACTAATTTTCTACTGTCGCAAATTTTAAATATCCCAGGGATTGCCTTTTATACAGTAAATTATTCAAAAAATAATTTTCTACTGTCGCAAATTTTATGTGCGCCAGGGATTGCCTTTTATATAGTAAATTATTCAAAAACTAATTTTATACTGTCGCAAATTTTAATTACGCCAGGGATTGCCTTTTCTATAGTAAATTATTCAAAAACTAATTTTATACTGTCGCAAATTTTAAATATCCCAGGGATTGCCTTTTCTACAGTAAATTATTCAAAAACTAATTTTATACTGTCGCAAATTTTAATTGCGCCAGGGATTGCCTTTTCTACAGTAAATTATTCAAAAAATAATTTTATACTGTCACAAATTTTATGTGCGCCAGGGATTGCCTTTTCTATAGTAAATTATTCAAAAACTAATTTTATACTGTCGCAAATTTTAATTGCGCCAGGGATTGCCTTTTCTATAGTAAATTATTCAAAAAATAATTTTCAACTGTCACAAATTTTAATTGCGCCAGGGATTGCCTTTTATATAGTAAATTATTCAAAAACTAATTTTATACTGTCGCAAATTTTAATTACGCCAGGGATTGCCTTTTCTATAGTAAATTATTCAAAAACTAATTTTATACTGTCACAAATTTTAATTGCGCCAGGGATTGCCTTTTCTATAGTAAATTATTCAAAAAATAATTTTATACTGTCGCAAATTTTAAATATCCCAGGGATTGCCTTTTCTACAGTAAATTTTTCAAAAACTAATTTTCAACTGTCACAAATTTTAATTGCGCCAGGGATTGCCTTTTCTATAGTAAATTATTCAAAAAATAATTTTATACTGTCGCAAATTTTAATTGCGCCAGGGATTGCCTTTTCTATAGTAAATTATTCAAAAAATAATTTTCAACTGTCACAAATTTTAATTGCGCCAGGGATTGCCTTTTATATAGTAAATTTTTCAAAAACTAATTTTATACTGTCGCAAATTTTAATTGCGCCAGGGATTGCCTTTTCTATAGTAAATTATTCAAAAACTAATTTTCTACTGTCGCAAATTTTAAATATCCCAGGGATTGCCTTTTCTATAGTAAATTATTCAAAAACTAATTTTATACTGTCGCAAATTTTAATTGCGCCAGGGATTGCCTTTTCTATAGTAAATTATTCAAAAACTAATTTTCTACTGTCGCAAATTTTAAATATCCCAGGGATTGCCTTTTCTATAGTAAAATATTCAAAAACTAATTTTATACTGTCGCAAATTTTAATTACGCCAGGGATTGCCTTTTCTATAGTAAATTATTCAAAAACTAATTTTATACTGTCACAAATTTTAATTGCGCCAGGGATTGCCTTTTCTATAGTAAATTATTCAAAAAATAATTTTCTACTGTCGCAAATTTTAATTGCGCCAGAGATTGCCTTTTCTATAGTAAATTATTCAAAAACTAATTTTATACTGTCGCAAATTTTATGTGCGCCAGGGATTGCCTTTTCTATAGTAAATTATTCAAAAAATAATTTTCAACTGTCGCAAATTTTATGTGCGCCAGGGATTGCCTTTTCTATAGTAAATTATTCAAAAACTAATTTATACTGTCGCAAATTTTAATTGCGCCAGGGATTGCCTTTTCTACAGTAAATTATTCAAAAAATAATTTTCAACTGTCACAAATTTTATGTGCGCCAGGGATTGCCTTTTCTATAGTAAATTATTCAAAAAATAATTTTCAACTGTCACAAATTTTAAATATCCCAGGGATTGCCTTTTCTACAGTAAATTATTCAAAAACTAATTTAATACTGTCGCAAATTTTAATTGCGCCAGGGATTGCCTTTTCTATAGTAAATTATTCAAAAAATAATTTTCAACTGTCGCAAATTTTATGTGCGCCAGGGATTGCCTTTTCTATAGTAAATTATTCAAAAACTAATTTTCTACTGTCGCAAATTTTAAATATCCCAGGGATTGCCTTTTCTATAGTAAATTATTCAAAAAATAATTTTATACTGTCGCAAATTTTAATTGCGCCAGGGATTGCCTTTTCTATAGTAAATTATTCAAAAACTAATTTTATACTGTCGCAAATTTTAAATATCCCAGGGATTGCCTTTTCTACAGTAAATTATTCAAAAACTAATTTTATACTGTCGCAAATTTTAATTGCGCCAGGGATTGCCTTTTCTACAGTAAATTATTCAAAAAATAATTTTATACTGTCGCAAATTTTATGTGCGCCAGGGATTGCCTTTTCTATAGTAAATTATTCAAAAACTAATTTTCTACTGTCGCAAATTTTAATTGCGCCAGGGATTGCCTTTTCTATAGTAAATTATTCAAAAAATAATTTTATACTGTCGCAAATTTTAATTGCGCCAGGGATTGCCTTTTATATAGTAAATTTTTCAAAAACTAATTTTATACTGTCGCAAATTTTAATTGCGCCAGGGATTGCCTTTTCTATAGTAAATTATTCAAAAAATAATTTTATACTGTCGCAAATTTTAATTGCGCCAGGGATTGCCTTTTCTATAGTAAATTATTCAAAAAATAATTTTCAACTGTCACAAATTTTAATTGCGCCAGGGATTGCCTTTTATATAGTAAATTTTTCAAAAACTAATTTTCTACTGTCGCAAATTTTAAATATCCCAGGGATTGCCTTTTCTACAGTAAATTTTTCAAAAACTAATTTTCAACTGTCACAAATTTTAATTACGCCAGGGATTGCCTTTTCTATAGTAAATTATTCAAAAAATAATTTTATACTGTCGCAAATTTTAATTGCGCCAGGGATTGCCTTTTCTATAGTAAATTATTCAAAAAATAATTTTCAACTGTCACAAATTTTAATTGCGCCAGGGATTGCCTTTTATATAGTAAATTTTTCAAAAACTAATTTTATACTGTCGCAAATTTTAATTGCGCCAGGGATTGCCTTTTCTATAGTAAATTATTCAAAAACTATTTTCTACTGTCGCAAATTTTAAATATCCCAGGGATTGCCTTTTCTATAGTAAATTATTCAAAAACTAATTTTATACTGTCGCAAATTTTAATTGCGCCAGGGATTGCCTTTTCTATAGTAAATTATTCAAAAACTAATTTTATACTGTCGCAAATTTTAATTACGCCAGGGATTGCCTTTTCTATAGTAAATTTTTCAAAAACTAATTTTCTACTGTCGCAAATTTTAAATATCCCAGGGATTGCCTTTTATACAGTAAATTATTCAAAAAATAATTTTCAACTGTCACAAATTTTAATTGCGCCAGGGATTGCCTTTTCTATAGTAAATTATTCAAAAAATAATTTTATACTGTCGCAAATTTTAATTGCGCCAGGGATTGCCTTTTCTATAGTAAATTATTCAAAAAATAATTTTCAACTGTCACAAATTTTAATTGCGCCAGGGATTGCCTTTTATATAGTAAATTTTTCAAAAACTAATTTTATACTGTCGCAAATTTTAATTACGCCAGGGATTGCCTTTTCTATAGTAAATTTTTCAAAAAATAATTTTATACTGTCGCAAATTTTAATTGCGCCAGGGATTGCCTTTTCTATAGTAAATTATTCAAAAAATAATTTTCAACTGTCACAAATTTTAATTGCGCCAGGGATTGCCTTTTTATATAGTAAATTTTTCAAAAACTAATTTTATACTGTCGCAAATTTTAAATATCCCAGGGATTGCCTTTTCTACAGTAAATTTTTCAAAAACTAATTTTCAACTGTCACAAATTTTAATTGCGCCAGGGATTGCCTTTTCTATAGTAAATTATTCAAAAAATAATTTTATACTGTCGCAAATTTTAATTGCGCCAGGGATTGCCTTTTCTATAGTAAATTATTCAAAAAATAATTTTCAACTGTCACAAATTTTAAATATCCCAGGGATTGCCTTTTCTATAGTAAATTATTCAAAAACTAATTTTTTACTGTCGCAAATTTTAATTGCGCCAGGGATTGCCTTTTCTATAGTAAATTATTCAAAAAATAATTTTATACTGTCGCAAATTTTAATTGCGCCAGGGATTGCCTTTTCTATAGTAAATTATTCAAAAAATAATTTTATACTGTCGCAAATTTTATGTGCGCCAGGGATTGCCTTTTTCTACAGTAAATTATTCAAAAAATAATTTTATACTGTCACAAATTTTAATTGCGCCAGGGATTGCCTTTTCTATAGTAAATTATTCAAAAACTAATTTTATACTGTCGCAAATTTTAACTGCGCCAGGGATTGCCTTTTCTATAGTAAATTATTCAAAAAATAATTTTCAACTGTCACAAATTTTAATTGCGCCAGGGATTGCCTTTTCTACAGTAAATTATTCAAAAAATAATTTTATACTGTCGCAAATTTTAATTACGCCAGGGATTGCCTTTTCTATAGTAAATTATTCAAAAACTAATTTTCAACTGTCACAAATTTTAATTACGCCAGGGATTGCCTTTTCTATAGTAAATTATTCAAAAACTAATTTTATACTGTCGCAAATTTTAAATATCCCAGGGATTGCCTTTTATATAGTAAATTTTTCAAAAACTAATTTTATACTGTCGCAAATTTTAATTGCGCCAGGGATTGCCTTTTCTATAGTAAATTATTCAAAAAATAATTTTATTTTGTCGCAAATTTTAATTGCGCCAGGGATTGCCTTTTCTATAGTAAATTATTCAAAAAATAATTTTATACTGTCGCAAATTTTAATTGCGCCAGGGATTGCCTTTTATATAGTAAATTATTCAAAAACTAATTTTATACTGTCGCAAATTTTAAATATCCCAGGGATTGCCTTTTATATAGTAAATTATTCAAAAAATAATTTTATACTGTCGCAAATTTTAATTGCGCCAGGGATTGCCTTTTCTATAGTAAATTATTCAAAAAATAATTTTATACTGTCGCAAATTTTAATTGCGCCAGGTATTGCCTTTTCTATAGTAAATTATTCAAAAAATAATTTTATACTGTCGCAAATTTTAATTGCGCCAGGGATTGCCTTTTATATAGTAAATTATTCAAAAAACTAATTTTATACTGTCGCAAATTTTAAATATCCCAGGGATTGCCTTTTATATAGTAAATTTTTCAAAACTAATTTTATACTGTCGCAAATTTTAAATATCCCAGGGATTGCCTTTTCTATAGTAAATTATTCAAAAAATAATTTTCAACTGTCACAAATTTTAATTGCGCCAGGGATTGCCTTTTCTATAGTAAATTATTCAAAAAATAATTTTCAACTGTCACAAATTTTAATTGCGCCAGGGATTGCCTTTTCTACAGTAAATTATTCAAAAAATAATTTTATACTGTCGCAAATTTTAATTACGCCAGGGATTGCCTTTTCTATAGTAAATTATTCAAAAACTAATTTTCAACTGTCACAAATTTTAATTACGCCAGGGATTGCCTTTTCTATAGTAAATTATTCAAAAACTAATTTTATACTGTCGCAAATTTTAAATATCCCAGGGATTGCCTTTTATATAGTAAATTTTTCAAAAACTAATTTTATACTGTCGCAAATTTTAATTGCGCCAGGGATTGCCTTTTCTACAGTAAATTATTCAAAAAATAATTTTATACTGTCGCAAATTTTAATTACGCCAGGGATTGCCTTTTATATAGTAAATTTTTCAAAAACTAATTTTATACTGTCGCAAATTTTAATTGCGCCAGGGATTGCCTTTTCTACAGTAAATTATTCAAAAACTAATTTTCAACTGTCACAAATTTTAATTGCGCCAGGGATTGCCTTTTATATAGTAAATTTTTCAAAAACTAATTTTATACTGTCGCAAATTTTAATTGCGCCAGGGATTGCCTTTTCTATAGTAAATTATTCAAAAACTAATTTTCTACTGTCGCAAATTTTAAATATCCCAGGGATTGCCTTTTATACAGTAAATTATTCAAAAAATAATTTTCTACTGTCGCAAATTTTATGTGCGCCAGGGATTGCCTTTTATATAGTAAATTATTCAAAAACTAATTTTATACTGTCGCAAATTTTAATTACGCCAGGGATTGCCTTTTCTATAGTAAATTATTCAAAAACTAATTTTATACTGTCGCAAATTTTAAATATCCCAGGGATTGCCTTTTCTACAGTAAATTATTCAAAAACTAATTTTATACTGTCGCAAATTTTAATTGCGCCAGGGATTGCCTTTTCTACAGTAAATTATTCAAAAAATAATTTTATACTGTCACAAATTTTATGTGCGCCAGGGATTGCCTTTTCTATAGTAAATTATTCAAAAACTAATTTTATACTGTCGCAAATTTTTAATTGCGCCAGGGATTGCCTTTTCTATAGTAAATTATTCAAAAAATAATTTTCAACTGTCACAAATTTTAATTGCGCCAGGGATTGCCTTTTATATAGTAAATTATTCAAAAACTAATTTTATACTGTCGCAAATTTTAATTACGCCAGGGATTGCCTTTTCTATAGTAAATTATTCAAAAACTAATTTTATACTGTCACAAATTTTAATTACGCCAGGGATTGCCTTTTCTATAGTAAATTATTCAAAAACTAATTTTATACTGTCGCAAATTTTAAATATCCCAGGGATTGCCTTTTATATAGTAAATTTTTCAAAAACTAATTTTATACTGTCGCAAATTTTAATTGCGCCAGGGATTGCCTTTTCTATAGTAAATTATTCAAAAAATAATTTTATACTGTCGCCAATTTTAATTGCGCCAGGGATTGCCTTTTCTATAGTAAATTATTCAAAAAATAATTTTATACTGTCGCAAATTTTAATTGCGCCAGGGATTGCCTTTTATATAGTAAATTATTCAAAAACTAATTTTATACTGTCGCAAATTTTAAATATCCCAGGGATTGCCTTTTATATAGTAAATTTTTCAAAAACTAATTTTATACTGTCGCAAATTTTAAATATCCCAGGGATTGCCTTTTATATAGAAAATTTTTCAAAAACTAATTTTATACTGTCGCAAATTTTAATTGCGCCAGGGATTGCCTTTTCTATAGTAAATTATTCAAAAAATAATTTTATACTGTCGCAAATTTTAATTGCGCCAGGGATTGCCTTTTCTATAGTAAATTATTCAAAAAATAATTTTATACTGTCGCAAATTTTATGTGCGCCAGGGATTGCCTTTTCTACAGTAAATTATTCAAAAAATAATTTTATACTGTCACAAATTTTAATTGCGCCAGGGATTGCCTTTTCTATAGTAAATTATTCAAAAACTAATTTTATACTGTCGCAAATTTTAATTGCGCCAGGGATTGCCTTTTCTATAGTAAATTATTCAAAAATAATTTTCAACTGTCACAAATTTTAATTGCGCCAGGGATTGCCTTTTCTACAGTAAATTATTCAAAAAATAATTTTATACTGTCGCAAATTTTAATTACGCCAGGGATTGCCTTTTCTATAGTAAATTATTCAAAAACTAATTTTCAACTGTCACAAATTTTAATTACGCCAGGGATTGCCTTTTATATAGTAAATTTTTCAAAAACTAATATTATACTGTCACAAATTTTAATTGCGCCAGGGATTGCCTTTTATATAGTAAATTATTCAAAAAATAATTTTATACTGTCGCAAATTTTAATTGCGCCAGGGATTGCCTTTTCTATAGTAAATTATTCAAAAAATAATTTTTATACTGTCGCAAATTTTAATTGCGCCAGGGATTGCCTTTTATATAGTAAATTATTCAAAAACTAATTTTATACTGTCGCAAATTTTAAATATCCCAGGGATTGCCTTTTATATAGTAAATTTTTCAAAAACTAATTTTATACTGTCGCAAATTTTAAATATCCCAGGGATTGCCTTTTCTATAGTAAATTATTCAAAAACTAATTTTTTACTGTCGCAAATTTTAATTGCGCCAGGGATTGCCTTTTCTATAGTAAATTATTCAAAAAATAATTTTATACTGTCGCAAATTTTAATTACGCCAGGGATTGCCTTTTCTATAGTAAATTTTTCAAAAACTAATTTTATACTGTCGCAAATTTTAATTGCGCCAGGGATTGCCTTTTCTATAGTAAATTATTAAAAACTAATTTTCTACTGTCGCAAATTTTTAGAAAAGGCAATCCCTGGCGCACATAAAATTTGCGACAGTAGAAAATTATTTTTGAATAATTTACTATAGAAAAGGCAATCCCTGGGATATTTAAAATTTGCGACAGTATAAAATTAGTTTTTGAATAATTTACTATAGAAAAGGCAATCCCTGGCGTAATTAAAATTTGCGACAGTATAAAATTAGTTTTTGAATAATTTACTATATAAAAGGCAATCCCTGGCGCACATAAAATTTGCGACAGTAGAAAATTATTTTTTGAATAATTTACTGTATAAAAGGCAATCCCTGGATATTAAAATTTGCGACAGTAGAAAATTAGTTTTTGAATAATTTACTATAGAAAAGGCAATCCCTGGCGTAATTAAAATTTGCGACAGTATAAAATTATTTTTTGAATAATTTACTGTAGAAAAGGCAATCCCTGGCGCAATTAAAATTTGTGACAGTTGAAATTATTTTTTGAATAATTTACTATAGAAAAGGCAATCCCTGGCGTAATTAAAATTTGCGACAGTATAAAATTAGTTTTTGAATAATTTACTATAGAAAAGGCAATCCCTGGCGCAATTAAAATTTGTGACAGTTGAAAATTATTTTTTGAATAATTTACTATAGAAAAGGCAATCCCTGGCGCAATTAAAATTTGCGACAGTATAAAATTATTTTTTGAATAATTTACTATAGAAAAGGCAATCCCTGGCGCAATTAAAATTTGTGACAGTTGAAAATTAGTTTTTGAAAAATTTACTGTAGAAAAGGCAATCCCTGGGATATTTAAAATTTGCGACAGTAGAAAATTAGTTTTTGAATAATTTACTATAGAAAAGGCAATCCCTGGCGTAATTAAAATTTGCGACAGTATAAAATTAGTTTTTGAATAATTTACTATAGAAAAGGCAATCCCTGGCGCAATTAAAATTTGCGACAGTATAAAATTAGTTTTTGAATAATTTACTATAGAAAAGGCAATCCCTGGCGCACATAAAATTTGCGACAGTATAAAATTAGTTTTTGAATAATTTACTATAGAAAAGGCAATCCCTGGCGCAATTAAAATTTGCGACAGTATAAAATTAGTTTTTGAATAATTTACTGTAGAAAAGGCAATCCCTGGCGTAATTAAAATTTGCGACAGTATAAAATTATTTTTTGAATAATTTACTATAGAAAAGGCAATCCCTGGCGCACATAAAATTTGCGACAGTATAAAATTATTTTTTGAATAATTTACTGTAGAAAAGGCAATCCCTGGCGCAATTAAAATTTGCGACAGTAGAAAATTATTTTTTGAATAATTTACTATAGAAAAGGCAATCCCTGGCGCACATAAAATTTGCGACAGTATAAAATTATTTTTTGAATAATTTACTATATAAAAGGCAATCCCTGGCGCAATTAAAATTTGTGACAGTTGAAAATTATTCTTTGAAAAAATTACTATAGAAAAGGCAATCCCTGGCGTAATTAAAATTTGCGACAGTATAAAATTAGTTTTTGAATAATTTTATGTGCGCCAGGGATTGCCTTTTCTATAGTAAATTATTCAAAAAATAATTTTATACTGTCGCAAATTTTATGTGCGCCAGGGATTGCCTTTTCTACAGTAAATTATTCAAAAAATAATTTTATACTGTCGCAAATTTTAATTGCGCCAGGGATTGCCTTTTCTATAGTAAATTTTTCAAAAACTAATTTTATACTGTCGCAAATTTTAATTACGCCAGGGATTGCCTTTTCTATAGTAAATTATTCAAAAACTAATTTTATACTGTCGCAAATTTTAAATATCCCAGGGATTGCCTTTTCTATAGTAAATTAT
Source organism: Dioctria linearis (assembly GCA_963930735.1). Taxonomy (NCBI): domain Eukaryota; kingdom Metazoa; phylum Arthropoda; class Insecta; order Diptera; family Asilidae; genus Dioctria; species Dioctria linearis. Next base: position 140,040 of record CAWVNZ010002465.1, on the reverse strand, counting down.
TCAAAAAATAATTTTCTACTGTCGCAAATTTTATGTGCGCCAGGGATTGCCTTTTCTATAGTAAATTATTCAAAAAATAATTTTCTACTGTCGCAAATTTTAATTACGCCAGGGATTGCCTTTTCTATAGTAAATTATTCAAAAAATAATTTTCAACTGTCACAAATTTTATGTGCGCCAGGGATTGCCTTTTCTATAGTAAATTATTCAAAAACTAATTTTATACTGTCGCAAATTTTAATTGCGCCAGGGATTGCCTTTTCTATAGTAAATTATTCAAAAACTAATTTTCAACTGTCACAAATTTTAATTGCGCCAGGGATTGCCTTTTCTATAGTAAATTATTCAAAAAATAATTTTATACTGTCGCAAATTTTAATTACGCCAGGGATTGCCTTTTCTATAGTAAATTATTCAAAAACTAATTTTATACTGTCGCAAATTTTAAATATCCCAGGGGATTGCCTTTTATATAGTAAATTTTTCAAAAACTAATTTTATACTGTCGCAAATTTTAATTGCGCCAGGGATTGCCTTTTCTATAGTAAATTATTCAAAAAATAATTTTATACTGTCGCAAATTTTAATTGCGCCAGGGATTGCCTTTTATATAGTAAATTATTCAAAAACTAATTTTATACTGTCGCAAATTTTAAATATCCCAGGGATTGCCTTTTCTATAGTAAATTATTCAAAAAATAATTTTATACTGTCGCAAATTTTAATTGCGCCAGGGATTGCCTGTTATATAGTAAATTATTCAAAAACTAATTTTATACTGTCGCAAATTTTAAATATCCCAGGGATTGCCTTTTATATAGTAAAATTTTCAAAAACTAATTTTATACTGTCGCAAATTTTAAATATCCCAGGGATTGCCTTTTATATAGTAAATTTTTCAAAAACTAATTTTATACTGTCGCAAATTTTAATTGCGCCAGGGATTGCCTTTTCTATAGTAAATTATTCAAAAACTAATTTTCAACTGTCACAAATTTTAATTGCGCCAGGGATTGCCTTTTCTATAGTAAATTATTCAAAAACTAATTTTATACTGTCGCAAATTTTAAATATCCCAGGGATTGCCTTTTATATAGTAAATTTTTCAAAAACTATTTTTATACTGTCGCAAATTTTAAATATCCCAGGGATTGCCTTTTATATAGTAAATTTTTCAAAAACTAATTTTATACTGTCGCAAATTTTAATTGCGCCAGGGATTGCCTTTTTATAGTAAATTATTCAAAAAATAATTTTATACTGTCGCAAATTTTAATTGCGCCAGGGATTGCCTTTTATATAGTAAATTATTCAAAAACTAATTTTATACTGTCGCAAATTTTAATTACGCCAGGGATTGCCTTTTCTATAGTAAATTATTCAAAAACTAATTTTCAACTGTCACAAATTTTAATTACGCCAGGGATTGCCTTTTCTATAGTAAATTTTTCAAAAACTAATTTTATACTGTCGCAAATTTTAAATATCCCAGGGATTGCCTTTTATATAGTAAATTTTTCAAAAACTAATTTTATACTGTCGCAAATTTTAATTGCGCCAGGGATTGCCTTTTCTATAGTAAATTATTCAAAAAATAATTTTATACTGTCGCAAATTTTAATTGCGCCAGGGATTGCCTTTTCTATAGTAAATTATTCAAAAAATAATTTTATACTGTCGCAAATTTTAATTGCGCCAGGGATTGCCTTTTATATAGTAAATTATTCAAAAACTAATTTTATACTGTCGCAAATTTTAAATATCCCAGGGATTGCCTTTTATACAGTAAATTATTCAAAAAATAATTTTATACTGTCGCAAATTTTAAATATCCCAGGGATTGCCTTTTATACAGTAAATTATTCAAAAACTAATTTTATACTGTCGCAAATTTTAATTGCGCCAGGGATTGCCTTTTCTATAGTAAATTTTTCAAAAACTAATTTTATACTGTCGCAAATTTTAAATATCCCAGGGATTGCCTTTTATATAGTAAATTTTTCAAAAACTAATTTTATACTGTCGCAAATTTTAAATATCCCAGGGATTGCCTTTTATACAGTAAATTATTCAAAAACTAATTTTATACTGTCGCAAATTTTAATTACGCCAGGGATTGCCTTTTCTATAGTAAATTATTCAAAAAATAATTTTCAACTGTCGCAAATTTTAATTGCGCCAGGGATTGCCTTTTCTATAGTAAATTATTCAAAAAATAATTTTATACTGTCGCAAATTTTAAATATCCCAGGGATTGCCTTTTCTATAGTAAATTATTCAAAAACTAATTTTATACTGTCGCAAATTTTAATTGCGCCAGGGATTGCCTTTTCTACAGTAAATTATTCAAAAACTAATTTTCAACTGTCACAAATTTTAATTGCGCCAGGGATTGCCTTTTATATAGTAAATTTTTCAAAAACTAATTTTATACTGTCGCAAATTTTAATTGCGCCAGGGATTGCCTTTTCTATAGTAAATTATTCAAAAACTAATTTTCTACTGTCGCAAATTTTAAATATCCCAGGGATTGCCTTTTATACAGTAAATTATTCAAAAAATAATTTTCTACTGTCGCAAATTTTAAATATCCCAGGGATTGCCTTTTATATAGTAAATTTTTCAAAAACTAATTTTATACTGTCGCAAATTTTAATTACGCCAGGGATTGCCTTTTCTATAGTAAATTATTCAAAAAATAATTTTCAACTGTCACAAATTTTAATTGCGCCAGGGATTGCCTTTTCTACAGTAAATTATTCAAAAAATAATTTTATACTGTCACAAATTTTAATTGCGCCAGGGATTGCCTTTTCTATAGTAAATTATTCAAAAAATAATTTTATACTGTCGCAAATTTTAATTACGCCAGGGATTGCCTTTTCTATAGTAAATTATTCAAAAACTAATTTTATTCTGTCGCAAATTTTATGTGCGCCAGGGATTGCCTTTTCTACAGTAAATTATTCAAAAAATAATTTTATACTGTCACAAATTTTAATTGCGCCAGGGATTGCCTTTTCTATAGTAAATTATTCAAAAACTAATTTTATACTGTCGCAAATTTTAATTGCGCCAGGGATTGCCTTTTCTATAGTAAATTATTCAAAAAATAATTTTCAACTGTCACAAATTTTAATTACGCCAGGGATTGCCTTTTCTACAGTAAATTATTCAAAAAATAATTTTATACTGTCGCAAATTTTAATTGCGCCAGGGATTGCCTTTTCTACAGTAAATTATTCAAAAAATAATTTTCAACTGTCACAAATTTTATGTGCGCCAGGGATTGCCTTTTCTATAGTAAATTATTCAAAAAATAATTTTCAACTGTCACAAATTTTAAATATCCCAGGGATTGCCTTTTCTACAGTAAATTATTCAAAAAATAATTTTATACTGTCGCAAATTTTAATTACGCCAGGGATTGCCTTTTCTACAGTAAATTTTTCAAAAACTAATTTTATACTGTCGCAAATTTTAATTGCGCCAGGGATTGCCTTTTCTATAGTAAATTATTCAAAAAATAATTTTATACTGTCGCAAATTTTATGTGCGCCAGGGATTGCCTTTTCTACAGTAAATTATTCAAAAAATAATTTTATACTGTCACAAATTTTAATTACGCCAGGGATTGCCTTTTCTACAGTAAATTATTCAAAAAATAATTTTATACTGTCGCAAATTTTAATTGCGCCAGGGATTGCCTTTTCTATAGTAAATTTTTCAAAAACTGATTTTATACTGTCGCAAATTTTAAATATCCCAGGGATTGCCTTTTCTACAGTAAATTTTTCAAAAACTAATTTTATACTGTCGCAAATTTTAATTGCGCCAGGGATTGCCTTTTCTATAGTAAATTATTCAAAAAATAATTTTATACTGTCGCAAATTTTATGTGCGCCAGGGATTGCCTTTTCTACAGTAAATTATTCAAAAAATAATTTTATACTGTCACAAATTTTAATTACGCCAGGGATTGCCTTTTCTACAGTAAATTATTCAAAAAATAATTTTATACTGTCGCAAATTTTAATTGCGCCAGGGATTGCCTTTTCTATAGTAAATTATTCAAAAAATAATTTTCAACTGTCACAAATTTTAAATATCCCAGGGATTGCCTTTTCTACAGTAAATTATTCAAAAAATAATTTTCTACTGTCGCAAATTTTAATTGCGCCAGGGATTGCCTTTTCTACAGTAAATTATTCAAAAAATAATTTTCAACTGTCGCAAATTTTAAATATCCCAGGGATTGCCTTTTCTACAGTAAATTTTTCAAAAACTAATTTTATACTGTCGCAAATTTTAATTACGCCAGGGATTGCCTTTTCTACAGTAAATTTTTCAAAAAATAATTTTCTACTGTCGCAAATTTTAATTGCGCCAGGGATTGCCTTTTCTACAGTAAATTTTTCAAAAACTAATTTTATACTGTCGCAAATTTTAATTGCGCCAGGGATTGCCTTTTCTATAGTAAATTATTCAAAAAATAATTTTCAACTGTCACAAATTTTAAATATCCCAGGGATTGCCTTTTCTACAGTAAATTATTCAAAAAATAATTTTATACTGTCGCAAATTTTAATTGCGCCAGGGATTGCCTTTTCTATAGTAAATTATTCAAAAAATAATTTTCAACTGTCACAAATTTTAAATATCCCAGGGATTGCCTTTTCTACAGTAAATTATTCAAAAAATAATTTTCTACTGTCGCAAATTTTAATTGCGCCAGGGATTGCCTTTTCTACAGTAAATTATTCAAAAAATAATTTTCAACTGTCGCAAATTTTAAATATCCCAGGGATTGCCTTTTCTACAGTAAATTTTTCAAAAACTAATTTTATACTGTCGCAAATTTTAATTGCGCCAGGGATTGCCTTTTCTATAGTAAATTATTCAAAAAATAATTTTATACTGTCGCAAATTTTATGTGCGCCAGGGATTGCCTTTTCTACAGTAAATTATTCAAAAAATAATTTTATACTGTCACAAATTTTAATTACGCCAGGGATTGCCTTTTCTACAGTAAATTATTCAAAAAATAATTTTATACTGTCGCAAATTTTAATTGCGCCAGGGATTGCCTTTTCTATAGTAAATTTTTCAAAAACTAATTTTATACTGTCGCAAATTTTAAATATCCCAGGGATTGCCTTTTCTACAGTAAATTTTTCAAAAACTAATTTTATACTGTCGCAAATTTTAATTGCGCCAGGGATTGCCTTTTCTATAGTAAATTATTCAAAAAATAATTTTATACTGTCGCAAATTTTATGTGCGCCAGGGATTGCCTTTTCTACAGTAAATTATTCAAAAAATAATTTTATACTGTCACAAATTTTAATTACGCCAGGGATTGCCTTTTCTACAGTAAATTATTCAAAAAATAATTTTATACTGTCGCAAATTTTAATTGCGCCAGGGATTGCCTTTTCTATAGTAAATTATTCAAAAAATAATTTTCAACTGTCACAAATTTTAAATATCCCAGGGATTGCCTTTTCTACAGTAAATTATTCAAAAAATAATTTTCTACTGTCGCAAATTTTAATTGCGCCAGGGATTGCCTTTTCTACAGTAAATTATTCAAAAAATAATTTTCAACTGTCGCAAATTTTAAATATCCCAGGGATTGCCTTTTCTACAGTAAATTTTTCAAAAACTAATTTTATACTGTCGCAAATTTTAATTACGCCAGGGATTGCCTTTTCTACAGTAAATTTTTCAAAAAATAATTTTCTACTGTCGCAAATTTTAATTGCGCCAGGGATTGCCTTTTCTACAGTAAATTTTTCAAAAACTAATTTTATACTGTCGCAAATTTTAATTGCGCCAGGGATTGCCTTTTCTATAGTAAATTATTCAAAAAATAATTTTCAACTGTCACAAATTTTAAATATCCCAGGGATTGCCTTTTCTACAGTAAATTATTCAAAAAATAATTTTATACTGTCGCAAATTTTAATTGCGCCAGGGATTGCCTTTTCTATAGTAAATTATTCAAAAAATAATTTTCAACTGTCACAAATTTTAAATATCCCAGGGATTGCCTTTTCTACAGTAAATTATTCAAAAAATAATTTTCTACTGTCGCAAATTTTAATTGCGCCAGGGATTGCCTTTTCTACAGTAAATTATTCAAAAAATAATTTTCAACTGTCGCAAATTTTAAATATCCCAGGGATTGCCTTTTCTACAGTAAATTTCTCAAAAACTAATTTTATACTGTCGCAAATTTTAATTGCGCCAGGGATTGCCTTTTCTACAGTAAATTATTCAAAAACTAATTTTATACTGTCGCAAATTTTAAATATCCCAGGGATTGCCTTTTCTACAGTAAATTATTCAAAAAATAATTTTATACTGTCGCAAATTTTATGTGCGCCAGGGATTGCCTTTTCTATAGTAAATTATTCAAAAAATAATTTTATACTGTCGCAAATTTTATGTGCGCCAGGGATTGCCTTTTCTACAGTAAATTATTCAAAAACTAATTTTATACTGTCGCAAATTTTAAATATCCCAGGGATTGCCTTTTCTACAGTAAATTATTCAAAAAATAATTTTATACTGTCGCAAATTTTATGTGCGCCAGGGATTGCCTTTTCTATAGTAAATTATTCAAAAAATAATTTTATACTGTCACAAATTTTAATTGCGCCAGGGATTGCCTTTTCTACAGTAAATTATTCAAAAACTAATTTTATACTGTCGCAAATTTTAATTACGCCAGGGATTGCCTTTTCTATAGTAAATTATTCAAAAACTAATTTTATACTGTCGCAAATTTTATGTGCGCCAGGGATTGCCTTTTCTATAGTAAATTATTCAAAAAATAATTTTATACTGTCGCAAATTTTAAATATCCCAGGGATTGCCTTTTCTACAGTAAATTATTCAAAAACTAATTTTATACTGTCGCAAATTTTAATTACGCCAGGGATTGCCTTTTCTATAGTAAATTATTCAAAAACTAATTTTATACTGTCGCAAATTTTATGTGCGCCAGGGATTGCCTTTTCTATAGTAAATTATTCAAAAAATAATTTTATACTGTCGCAAATTTTATGTGCGCCAGGGATTGCCTTTTCTATAGTAAATTATTCAAAAAATAATTTTATACTGTCGCAAATTTTATGTGCGCCAGGGATTGCCTTTTCTACAGTAAATTATTCAAAAACTAATTTTATACTGTCGCAAATTTTAAATATCCCAGGGATTGCCTTTTCTACAGTAAATTATTCAAAAACTAATTTTATACTGTCGCAAATTTTAAATATCCCAGGGATTGCCTTTTCTATAGTAAATTATTCAAAAAATAATTTTATACTGTCACAAATTTTAATTACGCCAGGGATTGCCTTTTCTATAGTAAATTATTCAAAAAATAATTTTATACTGTCGCAAATTTTATGTGCGCCAGGGATTGCCTTTTCTACAGTAAATTATTGAAAAACTAATTTTATACTGTCGCAAATTTTAAATATCCCAGGGATTGCCTTTTCTACAGTAAATTATTCAAAAACTAATTTTATACTGTCGCAAATTTTAAATATCCCAGGGATTGCCTTTTCTATAGTAAATTATTCAAAAAATAATTTTATACAGTCGCAAATTTTAATTGCGCCAGGGATTGCCTTTTCTATAGTAAATTATTCAAAAAATAATTTTATACTGTCGCAAATTTTATGTGCGCCAGGGATTGCCTTTTCTATAGTAAATTATTCAAAAAATAATTTTCAACTGTCGCAAATTTTAAATATCCCAGGGATTGCCTTTTCTATAGTAAATTATTCAAAAACTAATTTTATACTGTCGCAAATTTTATGTGCGCCAGGGATTGCCTTTTCTATAGTAAATTATTCAAAAAATAATTTTATACTGTCGCAAATTTTATGTGCGCCAGGGATTGCCTTTTCTATAGTAAATTATTCAAAAAATAATTTTCAACTGTCGCAAATTTTAAATATCCCAGGGATTGCCTTTTCTATAGTAAATTATTCAAAAACTAATTTTATACTGTCGCAAATTTTAAATATCCCAGGGATTGCCTTTTCTATAGTAAATTATTCAAAAACTAATTTTATACTGTCACAAATTTTAATTACGCCAGTTATTGCCTTTTCTATAGTAAATTATTCAAAAAATAATTTTCAACTGTCGCAAATTTTAAATATCCCAGGGATTGCCTTTTCTATAGTAAATTATTCAAAAACTAATTTTATGCTGTCGCAAATTTTAAATATCCCAGGGATTGCCTTTTCTACAGTAAATTATTCAAAAACTAATTTTATACTGTCACAAATTTTAATTACGCCAGGGATTGCCTTTTCTATAGTAAATTATTCAAAAACTAATTTTATACTGTCGCAAATTTTATGTGCGCCAGGGATTGCCTTTTCTATAGTAAATTATTCAAAAAATAATTTTCAACTGTCGCAAATTTTAAATATCCCAGGGATTGCCTTTTCTATAGTAAATTATTTAAAAACTAATTTTATACTGTCGCAAATTTTAAATATCCCAGGGATTGCCTTTTCTATAGTAAATTATTCAAAAACTAATTTTATACTGTCGCAAATTTTATGTGCGCCAGGGATTGCCTTTTCTATAGTAAATTATTCAAAAAATAATTTTCTACTGTCGCAAATTTTAAATATCCCAGGGATTGCCTTTTCTACAGTAAATTATTCAAAAAATAATTTTATACTGTCGCAAATTTTAATTGCGCCAGGGATTGCCTTTTCTACAGTAAATTATTCAAAAAATAATTTTCAACTGTCACAAATTTTATGTGCGCCAGGGATTGCCTTTTCTACAGTAAATTATTCAAAAACTAATTTTATACTGTCGCAAATTTTAAATATCCCAGGGATTGCCTTTTCTATAGTAAATTATTCAAAAACTAATTTTATACTGTCGCAAATTTTAATTGCGCCAGGGATTGCCTTTTCTATAGTAAATTATTCAAAAACTAATTTTATACTGTCGCAAATTTTAAATATCCCAGGGATTGCCGTTTCTATAGTAAATTATTCAAAAAATAATTTTATACTGTCGCAAATTTTAATTGCGCCAGGGATTGCCTTTTCTATAGTAAATTATTCAAAAAATAATTTTATACTGTCGCAAATTTTATGTGCGCCAGGGATTGCCTTTTCTATAGTAAATTATTCAAAAAATAATTTTCTACTGTCGCAAATTTTAATTGCGCCAGGGATTGCCTTTTATATAGTAAATTATTCAAAAACTAATTTTATACTGTCGCAAATTTTATGTGCGCCAGGGATTGCCTTTTCTATAGTAAATTATTCAAAAAATAATTTTATACTGTCGCAAATTTTATGTGCGCCAGGGATTGCCTTTTCTATAGTAAATTATTCAAAAAATAATTTTCAACTGTCGCAAATTTTAAATATCCCAGGGATTGCCTTTTCTATAGTAAATTATTCAAAAACTAATTTTATGCTGTCGCAAATTTTAAATATCCCAGGGATTGCCTTTTCTATAGTAAATTATTCAAAAACTAATTTTATACTGTCGCAAATTTTATGTGCGCCAGGGATTGCCTTTTCTATAGTAAATTATTCAAAAAATAATTTTCTACTGTCGCAAATTTTAAATATCCCAGGGATTGCCTTTTCTACAGTAAATTATTCAAAAAATAATTTTATACTGTCGCAAATTTTAATTGCGCCAGGGATTGCCTTTTCTACAGTAAATTATTCAAAAAATAATTTTCAACTGTCACAAATTTTATGTGCGCCAGGGATTGCCTTTTCTATAGTAAATTATTCAAAAAATAATTTTATACTGTCGCAAATTTTAAATATCCCAGGGATTGCCTTTTATATAGTAAATTATTCAAAAAATAATTTTATACTGTCGCAAATTTTATGTGCGCCAGGGATTGCCTTTTCTATAGTAAATTATTCAAAAAATAATTTTATACTGTCGCAAATTTTAATTACGCCAGGGATTGCCTTTTATATAGTAAATTTTTCAAAAACTAATTTTCTACTGTCGCAAATTTTAAATATCCCAGGGATTGCCTTTTCTATAGTAAATTATTCAAAAAATAATTTTCTACTGTCGCAAATTTTAATTGCGCCAGGGATTGACTTTTCTATAGTAAATTATTCAAAAACTAATTTTATACTGTCGCAAATTTTAAATATCCCAGGGATTGCCTTTTCTACAGTAAATTATTCAAAAACTAATTTTCAACTGTCACAAATTTTAATTACGCCAGGGATTGCCTTTTATATAGTAAATTTTTCAAAAACTAATTTTATACTGTCGCAAATTTTATGTGCGCCAGGGATTGCCTTTTCTATAGTAAATTATTCAAAAACTAATTTTATACTGTCGCAAATTTTAAATATCCCAGGGATTGCCTTTTCTACAGTAAATTATTCAAAAAATAATTTTATACTGTCGCAAATTTTATGTGCGCCAGGGATTGCCTTTTCTATAGTAAATTATTCAAAAAATAATTTTCAACTGTCACAAATTTTAATTGCGCCAGGGATTGCCTTTTCTATAGCAAATTATTCAAAAAATAATTTTCAACTGTCACAAATTTTAATTGCGCCAGGGATTGCCTTTTATATAGTAAATTTTTCAAAAACTAATTTTATACTGTCGCAAATTTTAATTGCGCCAGGGATTGCCTTTTCTATAGTAAATTATTCAAAAAATAATTTTCAACTGTCACAAATTTTAATTGCGCCAGGGATTGCCTTTTCTATAGTAAATTTTTCAAAAACTAATTTTATACTGTCGCAAATTTTAAATATCCCAGGGATTGCCTTTTCTACAGTAAATTATTCAAAAACTAATTTTCTACTGTCGCAAATTTTAATTGCGCCAGGGATTGCCTTTTATATAGTAAATTTTTCAAAAACTAATTTTATACTGTCGCAAATTTTAATTGCGCCAGGGATTGCCTTTTCTATAGTAAATTATTCAAAAACTAATTTTCAACTGTCACAAATTTTAATTACGCCAGGGATTGCCTTTTATATAGTAAATTTTTCAAAAACTAATTTTATACTGTCGCAAATTTTAATTGCGCCAGGGATTGCCTTTTCTACAGTAAATTATTCAAAAAATAATTTTATACTGTCGCAAATTTTATGTGCGCCAGGGATTGCCTTTTCTATAGTAAATTATTCAAAAACTAATTTTATACTGTCGCAAATTTTAAATATCCCAGGGATTGCCTTTTCTACAGTAAATTATTCAAAAACTAATTTTCTACTGTCGCAAATTTTAATTGCGCCAGGGATTGCCTTTTCTACAGTAAATTATTCAAAAACTAATTTTCTACTGTCGCAAATTTTAATTGCACCAGGGATTGCCTTTTATATAGTAAATTATTCAAAAAATAATTTTCAACTGTCACAAATTTTAATTGCGCCAGGGATTGCCTTTTCTATAGTAAATTATTCAAAAACTAATTTTATACTGTCGCAAATTTTAATTGCGCCAGGGATTGCCTTTTCTACAGTAAATTATTCAAAAAATAATTTTATACTGTCGCAAATTTTAATTGCGCCAGGGATTGCCTTTTCTATAGTAAATTATTCAAAAAATAATTTTATACTGTCGCAAATTTTATGTGCGCCAGGGATTGCCTTTTCTATAGTAAATTATTCAAAAAATAATTTTATACTGTCGCAAATTTTAAATATCCCAGGGGTTGCCTTTTCTATAGTAAATTATTCAAAAAATAATTTTCAACTGTCACAAATTTTAATTGCGCCAGGGATTGCCTTTTCTATAGTAAATTATTCAAAAAATAATTTTATACTGTCGCAAATTTTAATTACGCCAGGGATTGCCTTTTCTACAGTAAATTATTCAAAAAATAATTTTCTACTGTCGCAAATTTTAATTGCGCCAGGGATTGCCTTTTCTACAGTAAATTTTTCAAAAACTAATTTTATACTGTCGCAAATTTTATGTGCGCCAGGGATTGCCTTTTCTATAGTAAATTATTCAAAAAATAATTTTATACTGTCGCAAATTTTAAATATCCCAGGGATTGCCTTTTCTATAGTAAATTATTCAAAAAATAATTTTATACTGTCGCAAATTTTAATTACGCCAGGGATTGCCTTTTCTACAGTAAATTATTCAAAAAATAATTTTCTACTGTCGCAAATTTTAATTGCGCCAGGGATTGCCTTTTCTACAGTAAATTTTTCAAAAACTAATTTTATACTGTCGCAAATTTTAATTACGCCAGGGATTGCCTTTTATATAGTAAATTTTTCAAAAACTAATTTTATACTGTCGCAAATTTTATGTGCGCCAGGGATTGCCTTTTCTATAGTAAATTATTCAAAAACTAATTTTATACTGTCGCAAATTTTATGTGCGCCAGGGATTGCCTTTTCTATAGTAAATTATTCAAAAATAATTTTCAACTGTCACAAATTTTAATTGCGCCAGGGATTGCCTTTTCTATAGTAAATTATTCAAAAAATAATTTTCAACTGTCACAAATTTTAATTACGCCAGGGATTGCCTTTTATATAGTAAATTATTCAAAAACTAATTTTATACTGTCGCAAATTTTAATTGCGCCAGGGATTGCCTTTTCTACAGTAAATTATTCAAAAAATAATTTTATACTGTCGCAAATTTTAATTGCGCCAGGGATTGCCTTTTCTATAGTAAATTATTCAAAAACTAATTTTATACTGTCGCAAATTTTATGTGCGCCAGGGATTGCCTTTTCTATAGTAAATTATTCAAAAAATAATTTTCAACTGTCACAAATTTTAATTGCGCCAGGGATTGCCTTTTCTATAGTAAATTATTCAAAAAATAATTTTCAACTGTCACAAATTTTATGTGCGCCAGGGATTGCCTTTTCTATAGTAAATTATTCAAAAACTATTTTTATACTGTCGCAAATTTTAATTACGCCAGGGATTGCCTTTTCTATAGTAAATTATTCAAAAACTAATTTTCAACTGTCACAAATTTTAATTGCGCCAGGGATTGCCTTTTCTATAGTAAATTATTCAAAAAAATAATTTTCAACTGTCACAAATTCTAATTGCGACAGGGATTGCCTTTTCTACAGTAAATTATTCAAAAAATAATTTTCAACTGTCACAAATTTTATGTGCGCCAGGGATTGCCTTTTCTATAGTAAATTATTCAAAAAATAATTTTATACTGTCGCAAATTTTAAATATCCCAGGGATTGCCTTTTCTACAGTAAATTATTCAAAAAATAATTTTATACTGTCGCAAATTTTAATTGCGCCAGGGATTGCCTTTTCTACAGTAAATTATTCAAAAAATAATTTTCAACTGTCTCAAATTTTATGTGCGCCAGGGATTGCCTTTTCTATAGTAAATTATTCAAAAAATAATTTTATACTGTCGCAAATTTTATGTGCGCCAGGGATTGCCTTTTCTATAGTAAATTATTCAAAAAATAATTTTATACTGTCGCAAATTTTAAATATCCCAGGGATTGCCTTTTCTATAGTAAATTATTCAAAAAATAATTTTATACTGTCGCAAATTTTAATTACGCCAGGAATTGCCTTTTCTACAGTAAATTATTCAAAAAATAATTTTCTACTGTCGCAAATTTTAATTGCGCCAGGGATTGCCTTTTCTACAGTAAATTTTTCAAAAACTAATTTTATACTGTCGCAAATTTTAATTACGCCAGGGATTGCCTTTTATATAGTAAATTTTTCAAAAACTAATTTTATACTGTCGCAAATTTTATGTGCGCCAGGGATTGCCTTTTCTATAGTAAATTATTCAAAAACTAATTTTATACTGTCGCAAATTTTATGTGCGCCAGGGATTGCCTTTTCTATAGTAAATTATTCAAAAAATAATTTTCAACTGTCACAAATTTTAATTGCGCCAGGGATTGCCTTTTCTATAGTAAATTTTTCAAAAACTAATTTTTTACTGTCGCAAATTTTATGTGCGCCAGGGATTGCCTTTTCTATAGTAAATTATTCAAAAACTAATTTTATACTGTCGCAAATTTTAATTGCGCCAGGGATTGCCTTTTCTATAGTAAATTATTCAAAAACTAATTTTATACTCTCGCAAATTTTATTACGCCAGGGATTGCCTTTTATATAGTAAATTTTTCAAAAACTAATTTTATACTGTCGCAAATTTTATGTGCGCCAGGGATTGCCTTTTCTATAGTAAATTATTCAAAAAATAATTTTCTACTGTCGCAAATTTTAATTGCGCCAGGGATTGCCTTTTCTATAGTAAATTATTCAAAAACTAATTTTATACTGTCGCAAATTTTATGTGCGCCAGGGATTGCCTTTTCTATAGTAAATTATTCAAAAAATAATTTTATACTGTCGCAAATTTTAAATATCCCAGGGATTGCCTTTTCTATAGTAAATTATTCAAAAAATAATTTTCAACTGTCACAAATTTTAAATATCCCAGGGATTGCCTTTTCTATAGTAAATTATTCAAAAACTAATTTTATACTGTCGCAAATTTTAATTACGCCAGGGATTGCCTTTTATATAGTAAATTTTTCAAAAACTAATTTTTTACTGTCGCAAATTTTATGTGCGCCAGGGATTGCCTTTTCTATAGTAAATTATTCAAAAACTAATTTTATACTGTCGCAAATTTTTATGTGCGCCAGGGATTGCCTTTTCTATAGTAAATTATTCAAAAAATAATTTTATACTGTCGCAAATTTTAAATATCCCAGGGATTGCCTTTTCTATAGTAAATTATTCAAAAACTAATTTTATACTGTCGCAAATTTTATGTGCGCCAGGGATTGCCTTTTCTATAGTAAATTATTCAAAAAATAATTTTCAACTGTCGCAAATTTTAATTGCGCCAGGGATTGCCTTTTCTACAGTAAATTTTTCAAAAAATAATTTTATACTGTCGCAAATTTTATGTGCGCCAGGGATTGCCTTTTCTATAGTAAATTATTCAAAAACTAATTTTATACTGTCGCAAATTTTAATTGCGCCAGGGATTGCCTTTTCTATAGTAAATTATTCAAAAAATAATTTTCAACTGTCACAAATTTTAATTGCGCCAGGGATTGCCTTTTCTATAGTAAATTATTCAAAAACTAATTTTATACTGTCGCAAATTTTAATTGCGCCAGGGATTGCCTTTTCTATAGTAAATTATTCAAAAACTAATTTTATACTGTCGCAAATTTTAATTACGCCAGGGATTGCCTTTTATATAGTAAATTTTTCAAAACTAATTTTATACTGTCGCAAATTTTAATTGCGCCAGGGATTGCCTTTTCTATAGTAAATTATTCAAAAACTAATTTTCTACTGTCGCAAATTTTAAATATCCCAGGGATTGCCTTTTCTACAGTAAATTATTCAAAAACTAATTTTATACTGTCGCAAATTTTAATTACGCCAGGGATTGCCTTTTATATAGTAAATTTTTCAAAAACTAATTTTATACTGTCGCAAATTTTAATTGCGCCAGGGATTGCCTTTTCTATAGTAAATTATTCAAAAAATAATTTTCAACTGTCACAAATTTTAATTGCGCCAGGGATTGCCTTTTCTATGGTAAATTATTCAAAAACTAATTTTATTCAAAAACTAATTTTATACTGTCGCAAATTTTAATTGCGCCAGGGATTGCCTTTTCTATAGTAAATTATTCAAAAACTAATTTTATACTGTCGCAAATTTTAATTACGCCAGGGATTGCCTTTTATATAGTAAATTTTTCAAAAACTAATTTTATACTGTCGCAAATTTTAATTGCGCCAGGGATTGCCTTTTCTATAGTAAATTATTCAAAAACTAATTTTCTACTGTCGCAAATTTTAAATATCCCAGGGATTGCCTTTTCTACAGTAAATTATTCAAAAACTAATTTTATACTGTCGCAAATTTTAATTACGCCAGGGATTGCCTTTTATATAGTAAATTTTTCAAAAACTAATTTTATACTGTCGCAAATTTTAATTGCGCCAGGGATTGCCTTTTCTACAGTAAATTATTCAAAAACTAATTTTATACTGTCGCAAATTTTAATTACGCCAGGGATTGCCTTTTCTATAGTAAATTATTCAAAAACTAATTTTATACTGTCGCAAATTTTATGTGCGCCAGGGATTGCCTTTTCTATAGTAAATTATTCAAAAAATAATTTTATACTGTCGCAAATTTTAAATATCCCAGGGATTGCCTTTTCTATAGTAAATTATTCAAAAACTAATTTTATACTGTCGCAAATTTTATGTGCGCCAGGGATTGCCTTTTCTATAGTAAATTATTCAAAAAATAATTTTCAACTGTCGCAAATTTTAATTGCGCCAGGGATTGCCTTTTCTACAGTAAATTATTCAAAAAATAATTTTCAACTGTCACAAATTTTAATTGCGCCAGGGATTGCCTTTTCTATAGTAAATTATTCAAAAACTAATTTTATACTGTCGCAAATTTTAATTGCGCCAGGGATTGCCTTTTCTATAGTAAATTTTTCAAAAACTAATTTTATACTGTCGCAAATTTTAATTGCGCCAGGGATTGCCTTTTCTATAGTAAATTATTCAAAAAATAATTTTCAACTGTCACAAATTTTAATTGCGCCTGGGATTGCCTTTTCTATAGTAAATTATTCAAAAACTAATTTTATACTGTCGCAAATTTTAATTGCGCCAGGGATTGCCTTTTCTATAGTAAATTATTCAAAAACTAATTTTATACTGTCGCAAATTTTAATTACGCCAGGGATTGCCTTTTATATAGTAAATTTTTCAAAAACTAATTTTATACTGTCGCAAATTTTAATTGCGCCAGGGATTGCCTTTTCTACAGTAAATTATTCAAAAACTAATTTTATACTGTCGCAAATTTTAATTACGCCAGGGATTGCCTTTTCTATAGTAAATTATTCAAAAACTAATTTTATACTGTCGCAAATTTTAATTACGCCAGGGATTGCCTTTTCTATAGTAAATTTTTCAAAAACTAATTTTATACTGTCGCAAATTTTAATTGCGCCAGGGATTGCCTTTTCTATAGTAAATTATTCAAAAACTAATTTTATACTGTCGCAAATTTTAATTACGCCAGGGATTGCCTTTTATATAGTAAATTTTTCAAAAACTAATTTTATACTGTCGCAAATTTTAATTGCGCCAGGGATTGCCTTTTCTATAGTAAATTATTCAAAAAACTAATTTTATACTGTCGCAAATTTTAATTACGCCAGGGATTGCCTTTTCTATAGTAAATTTTTCAAAAACTAATTTTATACTGTCGCAAATTTTAATTGCGCCAGGGATTGCCTTTTCTACAGTAAATTATTCAAAAACTAATTTTATACTGTCGCAAATTTTAATTACGCCAGGGATTGCCTTTTCTATAGTAAATTATTCAAAAAATAATTTTATACTGTCGCAAATTTTAATTACGCCAGGGATTGCCTTTTATATAGTAAATTTTTCAAAAACTAATTTTTTACTGTCGCAAATTTTATGTGCGCCAGGGATTGCCTTTTCTATAGTAAATTATTCAAAAACTAATTTTTTACTGTCGCAAATTTTATGTGCGCCAGGGATTGCCTTTTCTATAGTAAATTATTCAAAAACTAATTTTATACTGTCGCAAATTTTATGTGCGCCAGGGATTGCCTTTTCTATAGTAAATTATTCAAAAAATAATTTTCAACTGTCACAAATTTTAATTGCGCCAGGGATTGCCTTTTCTATAGTAAATTTTTCAAAAACTAATTTTATACTGTCGCAAATTTTAATTGCGCCAGGGATTGCCTTTTCTATAGTAAATTATTCAAAAAATAATTTTATACTGTCGCAAATTTTATGTGCGCCAGGGATTGCCTTTTCTACAGTAAATTATTCAAAAAATAATTTTATACTGTCACAAATTTTAAATATCCCAGGGATTGCCTTTTCTATAGTAAATTATTCAAAAACTAATTTTATACTGTCGCAAATTTTATGTGCGCCAGGGATTGCCTTTTCTATAGTAAATTATTCAAAAAATAATTTTCTACTGTCGCAAATTTTAAATATCCCAGGGATTGCCTTTTCTACAGTAAATTATTCAAAAAATAATTTTATACTGTCGCAAATTTTAATTGCGCCAGGGATTGCCTTTTCTACAGTAAATTATTCAAAAAATAATTTTCAACTGTCACAAATTTTATGTGCGCCAGGGATTGCCTTTTCTATAGTAAATTATTCAAAAAATAATTTTATACTGTCGCAAATTTTAAATATCCCAGGGATTGCCTTTTCTATAGTAAATTATTCAAAAAATAATTTTATACTGTCGCAAATTTTAATTGCGCCAGGGATTGCCTTTTCTATAGTAAATTATTCAAAAACTAATTTTCTACTGTCGCAAATTTTATGTGCGCCAGGGATTGCCTTTTCTACAGTAAATTATTCAAAAAATAATTTTCAACTGTCACAAATTTTAAATATCCCAGGGATTGCCTTTTCTACAGTAAATTATTCAAAAAATAATTTTCAACTGTCACAAATTTTATGTGCGCCAGGGATTGCCTTTTCTATAGTAAATTATTCAAAAAATAATTTTATACTGTCGCAAATTTTAAATATCCCAGGGATTGCCTTTTCTATAGTAAATTATTCAAAAAATAATTTTATACTGTCGCAAATTTTAATTGCGCCAGGGATTGCCTTTTCTATAGTAAATTATTCAAAAACTAATTTTCAACTGTCACAAATTTTATGTGCGCCAGGGATTGCCTTTTCTATAGTAAATTATTCAAAAAATAATTTTCAACTGTCACAAATTTTAAATATCCCAGGGATTGCCTTTTCTACAGTAAATTATTCAAAAAATAATTTTATACTGTCGCAAATTTTAATTGCGCCAGGGATTGCCTTTTCTACAGTAAATTATTCAAAAAATAATTTTCAACTGTCACAAATTTTATGTGCGCCAGGGATTGCCTTTTCTATAGTAAATTATTCAAAAAATAATTTTCAACTGTCACAAATTTTAAATATCCCAGGGATTGCCTTTTCTACAGTAAATTATTCAAAAAATAATTTTCAACTGTCACAAATTTTAAATATCCCAGGGATTGCCTTTTCTACAGTAAATTATTCAAAAAATAATTTTCAACTGTCACAAATTTTATGTGCGCCAGAGATTGCCTTTTCTATAGTAAATTATTCAAAAAATAATTTTATACTGTCGCAAATTTTAAATATCCCAGGGATTGCCTTTTCTATAGTAAATTATTCAAAAAATAATTTTATACTGTCGCAAATTTTAATTGCGCCAGGGATTGCCTTTTCTATAGTAAATTATTCAAAAACTAATTTTATACTGTCGCAAATTTTAATTACGCCAGGGATTGCCTTTTATATAGTAAATTTTTCAAAAACTAATTTTATACTGTCGCAAATTTTAATTGCGCCAGGGATTGCCTTTTCTTTAGTAAATTATTCAAAAACTAATTTTATACTGTCGCAAATTTTAATTACGCCAGGGATTGCCTTTTCTATAGTAAATTTTTCAAAAACTAATTTTATACTGTCGCAAATTTTAATTGCGCCAGGGATTGCCTTTTCTACAGTAAATTATTCAAAAACTAATTTTATACTGTCGCAAATTTTAATTACGCCAGGGATTGCCTTTTCTACAGTAAATTATTCAAAAAATAATTTTATACTGTCACAAATTTTAATTACGCCAGGGATTGCCTTTTCTACAGTAAATTATTCAAAAAATAATTTTATACTGTCGCAAATTTTAATTGCGCCAGGGATTGCCTTTTCTATAGTAAATTTTTCAAAAACTAATTTTATACTGTCGCAAATTTTAATTGCGCCAGGGATTGCCTTTTCTATAGTAAATTATTCAAAAACTAATTTTCAACTGTCACAAATTTTAATTACGCCAGGGATTGCCTTTTCTATAGTAAATTATTCAAAAAATAATTTTATACTGTCGCAAATTTTATGTGCGCCAGGGATTGCCTTTTCTATAGTAAATTATTCAAAAACTAATTTTATACTGTCGCAAATTTTAATTACGCCAGGGATTGCCTTTTCTGTAGTAAATTATTCAAAAAATAATTTTCAACTGTCACAAATTTTATGGGCGCCAGGGATTGCCTTTTCTATAGTAAATTATTCAAAAAATAATTTTATACTGTCGCAAATTTTAATTACGCCAGGGATTGCCTTTTCTACAGTAAATTTTTCAAAAAATAATTTTATACTGTCGCAAATTTTATGTGCGCCAGGGATTGCCTTTTCTACAGTAAATTATTCAAAAACTAATTTTCTACTGTCGCAAATTTTAATTGCGCCAGGGATTGCCTTTTCTATAGTAAATTTTTCAAAAACTAATTTTATACTGTCGCAAATTTTAATTGCGCCAGGGATTGCCTTTTCTATAGTAAATTATTCAAAAAATAATTTTCAACTGTCGCAAATTTTAAATATCCCAGGGATTGCCTTTTCTATAGTAAATTATTCAAAAACTAATTTTATACTGTCGCAAATTTTAAATATCCCAGGGATTGCCTTTTCTATAGTAAATTATTCAAAAACTAATTTTATACTGTCGCAAATTTTATGTGCGCCAGGGATTGCCTTTTCTATAGTAAATTATTCAAAAAATAATTTTATACTGTCGCAAATTTTAAATATCCCAGGGATTGCCTTTTCTACAGTAAATTATTCAAAAAATAATTTTCAACTGTCGCAAATTTTAAATATCCCAGGGATTGCCTTTTCTACAGTAAATTTTTCAAAAACTAATTTTATACTGTCGCAAATTTTAATTACGCCAGGGATTGCCTTTTCTATAGTAAATTATTCAAAAATAATTTTATACTGTCGCAAATTTTAATTGCGCCAGGGATTGCCTTTTCTACAGTAAATTATTCAAAAAATAATTTTCTACTGTCGCAAATTTTAATTGCGCCAGGGATTGCCTTTTCTATAGTAAATTATTCAAAAAATAATTTTATACTGTCGCAAATTTTATGTGCGCCAGGGATTGCCTTTTCTATAGTAAATTATTCAAAAAATAATTTTCTACTGTCGCAAATTTTAATTGCGCCAGGGATTGCCTTTTATATAGTAAATTATTCAAAAACTAATTTTATACTGTCGCAAATTTTATGTGCGCCAGGGATTGCCTTTTCTATAGTAAATTATTCAAAAAATAATTTTATACTGTCGCAAATTTTATGTGCGCCAGGGATTGCCTTTTCTATAGTAAATTATTCAAAAAATAATTTTCAACTGTCGCAAATTTTAAATATCCCAGGGATTGCCTTTTTCTATAGTAAATTATTCAAAAACTAATTTTATACTGTCGCAAATTTTAAATATCCCAGGGATTGCCTTTTCTATAGTAAATTATTCCAAAACTAATTTTATACTGTCACAAATTTTAATTGCGCCAGGGATTGCCTTTTCTATAGTAAATTATTCAAAAACTAATTTTTTACTGTCGCAAATTTTATGTGCGCCAGGGATTGCCTTTTCTATAGTAAATTATTCAAAAAATAATTTTATACTGTCACAAATTTTATGTGCGCCAGGGATTGCCTTTTCTATAGTAAATTATTCAAAAACTAATTTTATACTGTCGCAAATTTTAAATATCCCAGGGATTGCCTTTTCTACAGTAAATTATTCAAAAACTAATTTTATACTGTCGCAAATTTTAATTACGCCAGGGATTGCCTTTTCTATAGTAAATTATTCAAAAACTAATTTTATACTGTCGCAAATTTTATGTGCGCCAGGGATTGCCTTTTCTATAGTAAATTATTCAAAAAATAATTTTCTACTGTCGCAAATTTTAAATATCCCAGGGATTGCCTTTTCTACAGTAAATTATTCAAAAAATAATTTTATACTGTCGCAAATTTTAAATATCCCAGGGATTGCCTTTTCTATAGTAAATTATTCAAAAACTAATTTTCAACTGTCGCAAATTTTAATTGCGCCAGGGATTGCCTTTTCTACAGTAAATTATTCAAAAAATAATTTTCTACTGTCGCAAATTTTAATTGCGCCAGGGATTGCCTTTTCTATAGTAAATTATTCAAAAAATAATTTTATACTGTCGCAAATTTTATGTGCGCCAGGGATTGCCTTTTCTATAGTAAATTA
This sequence comes from Dioctria linearis, assembly GCA_963930735.1. Lineage (NCBI taxonomy): Eukaryota > Metazoa > Arthropoda > Insecta > Diptera > Asilidae > Dioctria > Dioctria linearis. Next base: position 117,875 of record CAWVNZ010002465.1, on the reverse strand, counting down.
TTCAAAAAATAATTTTCTACTGTCGCAAATTTTAATTGCGCCAGGGATTGCCTTTTCTACAGTAAATTATTCAAAAACTAATTTTATACTGTCGCAAATTTTATGTGCGCCAGGGATTGCCTTTTCTATAGTAAATTATTCAAAAAATAATTTTATACTGTCGCAAATTTTATGTGCGCCAGGGATTGCCTTTTCTATAGTAAATTATTCAAAAAATAATTTTCAACTCTCGCAAATTTTAAATATCCCAGGGATTGCCTTTTCTACAGTAAATTATTCAAAAAATAATTTTATACTGTCGCAAATTTTAATTGCGCCAGGGATTGCCTTTTCTATAGTAAATTATTCAAAAACTAATTTTATACTGTCACAAATTTTAATTACGCCAGGGATTGCCTTTTCTATAGTAAATTATTCAAAAACTAATTTTATACTGTCGCAAATTTTAATTGCGCCAGGGATTGCCTTTTCTACAGTAAATTATTCAAAAAATAATTTTATACTGTCGCAAATTTTAATTGCGCCAGGGATTGCCTTTTCTATAGTAAATTATTCAAAAAATAATTTTCAACTGTCGCAAATTTTAAATATCCCAGGGATTGCCTTTTCTACAGTAAATTTTTCAAAAACTAATTTTATACTGTCGCAAATTTTAATTACGCCAGGGATTGCCTTTTCTATAGTAAATTATTCAAAAAATAATTTTATACTGTCGCAAATTTTAATTGCGCCAGGGATTGCCTTTTCTATAGTAAATTATTCAAAAACTAATTTTATACTGTCACAAATTTTAATTACGCCAGGGATTGCCTTTTCTATAGTAAATTATTCAAAAACTAATTTTATACTGTCGGAAATTTTAATTGCGCCAGGGATTGCCTTTTCTACAGTAAATTATTCAAAAAATAATTTTATACTGTCGCAAATTTTAATTGCGCCAGGGATTGCCTTTTCTATAGTAAATTATTCAAAAAATAATTTTCAACTGTCGCAAATTTTAAATATCCCAGGGATTGCCTTTTCTACAGTAAATTTTTCAAAAACTAATTTTATACTGTCGCAAATTTTAATTACGCCAGGGATTGCCTTTTCTATAGTAAATTTTTCAAAAACTAATTTTATACTGTCGCAAATTTTAAATATCCCAGGGATTGCCTTTTCTATAGTAAATTATTCAAATACTAATTTTCAACTGTCACAAATTTTAATTACGCCAGGGATTGCCTTTTCTATAGTAAATTATTCAAAAAATAATTTTATACTGTCGCAAATTTTAATTGCGCCAGGGATTGCCTTTTCTATAGTAAATTATTCAAAAAATAATTTTATACTGTCGCAAATTTTAATTGCGCCAGGGATTGCCTTTTCTATAGTAAATTATTCAGAAAATAATTTTCTACTGTCGCAGCAAATTTTAATTGCGCCAGGGATTGCCTTTTCTATAGTAAATTATTCAAAAACTAATTTTATACTGTCGCAAATTTTAATTGCGCCAGGGATTGCCTTTTCTATAGTAAATTTTTCAAAAACTAATTTTATACTGTCGCAAATTTTAATTACGCCAGGGATTGCCTTTTCTACAGTAAATTATTCAAAAAATAATTTTCTACTGTCGCAAATTTTAATTGCGCCAGGGATTGCCTTTTCTATAGTAAATTATTCAAAAACTAATTTTATACTGTCGCAAATTTTAAATATCCCAGGGATTGCCTTTTCTATAGTAAATTATTCAAAAACTAATTTTATACTGTCGCAAATTTTATGTGCGCCAGGGATTGCCTTTTCTATAGTAAATTATTCAAAAAATAATTTTCTACTGTCGCAAATTTTAAATATCCCAGGGATTGCCTTTTCTACAGTAAATTATTCAAAAAATAATTTTCTACTGTCGCAAATTTTAATTGCGCCAGGGATTGCCTTTTCTATAGTAAATTATTCAAAAACTAATTTTATACTGTCGCAAATTTTAAATATCCAGGGATTGCCTTTTCTACAGTAAATTTTTCAAAAACTAATTTTATACTGTCGCAAATTTTAATTGCGCCAGGGATTGCCTTTTCTATAGTAAATTATTCAAAAACTAATTTTATACTGTCGCAAATTTTAATTACGCCAGGGATTGCCTTTTATATAGTAAATTTTTCAAAAACTAATTTTATACTGTCGCAAATTTTAATTGCGCCAGGGATTGCCTTTTCTATAGTAAATTATTCAAAAACTAATTTTATACTGTCGCAAATTTTAATTACGCCAGGGATTGCCTTTTCTATAGTAAATTTTTCAAAAACTAATTTTATACTGTCGCAAATTTTAATTGCGCCAGGGATTGCCTTTTCTACAGTAAATTATTCAAAAACTAATTTTATACTGTCGCAAATTTTAATTACGCCAGGGATTGCCTTTTCTATAGTAAATTATTCAAAAAATAATTTTATACTGTCGCAAATTTTAATTACGCCAGGGATTGCCTTTTATATAGTAAATTTTTCAAAAACTAATTTTTTACTGTCGCAAATTTTATGTGCGCCAGGGATTGCCTTTTCTATAGTAAATTATTCAAAAACTAATTTTTTACTGTCGCAAATTTTATGTGCGCCAGGATTGCCTTTTCTATAGTAAATTATTCAAAAACTAATTTATACTGTCGCAAATTTTATGTGCGCCAGGGATTGCCTTTTCTATAGTAAATTATTCAAAAAATAATTTTCAACTGTCACAAATTTTAATTGCGCCAGGGATTGCCTTTTCTATAGTAAATTTTTCAAAAACTAATTTTATACTGTCGCAAATTTTAATTGCGCCAGGGATTGCCTTTTCTATAGTAAATTATTCAAAAAATAATTTTATACTGTCGCAAATTTTATGTGCGCCAGGGATTGCCTTTTCTACAGTAAATTATTCAAAAAATAATTTTATACTGTCACAAATTTTAAATATCCCAGGGATTGCCTTTTCTATAGTAAATTATTCAAAAACTAATTTTATACTGTCGCAAATTTTATGTGCGCCAGGGATTGCCTTTTCTATAGTAAATTATTCAAAAAATAATTTTCTACTGTCGCAAATTTTAAATATCCCAGGGATTGCCTTTTCTACAGTAAATTATTCAAAAAATAATTTTATACTGTCGCAAATTTTAATTGCGCCAGGGATTGCCTTTTCTACAGTAAATTATTCAAAAAATAATTTTCAACTGTCACAAATTTTATGTGCGCCAGGGATTGCCTTTTCTATAGTAAATTATTCAAAAAATAATTTTATACTGTCGCAAATTTTAAATATCCCAGGGATTGCCTTTTCTATAGTAAATTATTCAAAAAATAATTTTATACTGTCGCAAATTTTAATTGCGCCAGGGATTGCCTTTTCTATAGTAAATTATTCAAAAACTAATTTTCTACTGTCGCAAATTTTATGTGCGCCAGGGATTGCCTTTTCTACAGTAAATTATTCAAAAAATAATTTTCAACTGTCACAAATTTTAAATATCCCAGGGATTGCCTTTTCTACAGTAAATTATTCAAAAAATAATTTTCAACTGTCACAAATTTTATGTGCGCCAGGGATTGCCTTTTCTATAGTAAATTATTCAAAAAATAATTTTATACTGTCGCAAATTTTAAATATCCCAGGGATTGCCTTTTCTATAGTAAATTATTCAAAAAATAATTTTATACTGTCGCAAATTTTAATTGCGCCAGGGATTGCCTTTTCTATAGTAAATTATTCAAAAACTAATTTTCAACTGTCACAAATTTTATGTGCGCCAGGGATTGCCTTTTCTATAGTAAATTATTCAAAAAATAATTTTCAACTGTCACAAATTTTAAATATCCCAGGGATTGCCTTTTCTACAGTAAATTATTCAAAAAATAATTTTATACTGTCGCAAATTTTAATTGCGCCAGGGATTGCCTTTTCTACAGTAAATTATTCAAAAAATAATTTTCAACTGTCACAAATTTTATGTGCGCCAGGGATTGCCTTTTCTATAGTAAATTATTCAAAAAATAATTTTCAACTGTCACAAATTTTAAATATCCCAGGGATTGCCTTTTCTACAGTAAATTATTCAAAAAATAATTTTCAACTGTCACAAATTTTAAATATCCCAGGGATTGCCTTTTCTACAGTAAATTATTCAAAAAATAATTTTCAACTGTCACAAATTTTATGTGCGCCAGAGATTGCCTTTTCTATAGTAAATTATTCAAAAAATAATTTTATACTGTCGCAAATTTTAAATATCCCAGGGATTGCCTTTTCTATAGTAAATTATTCAAAAATAATTTTATACTGTCGCAAATTTTAATTGCGCCAGGGATTGCCTTTTCTATAGTAAATTATTCAAAAACTAATTTTATACTGTCGCAAATTTTAATTACGCCAGGGATTGCCTTTTATATAGTAAATTTTTCAAAAACTAATTTTATACTGTCGCAAATTTTAATTGCGCCAGGGATTGCCTTTTCTTTAGTAAATTATTCAAAAACTAATTTTATACTGTCGCAAATTTTAATTACGCCAGGGATTGCCTTTTCTATAGTAAATTTTTCAAAAACTAATTTTATACTGTCGCAAATTTTAATTGCGCCAGGGATTGCCTTTTCTACAGTAAATTATTCAAAAACTAATTTTATACTGTCGCAAATTTTAATTACGCCAGGGATTGCCTTTTCTATAGTAAATTATTCAAAAAATAATTTTATACTGTCGCAAATTTTAATTACGCCAGGGATTGCCTTTTATATAGTAAATTTTTCAAAAACTAATTTTTTACTGTCGCAAATTTTATGTGCGCCAGGGATTGCCTTTTCTATAGTAAATTATTCAAAAACTAATTTTTTACTGTCGCAAATTTTATGTGCGCCAGGGATTGCCTTTTCTATAGTAAATTATTCAAAAACTAATTTTATACTGTCGCAAATTTTATGTGCGCCAGGGATTGCCTTTTTCTATAGTAAATTATTCAAAAACTAATTTTATACTGTCGCAAATTTTAATTGCGCCAGGGATTGCCTTTTCTACAGTAAATTATTCAAAAAATAATTTTATACTGTTCGCAAATTTTATGTGCGCCAGGGATTGCCTTTTCTATAGTAAATTATTCAAAAACTAATTTTCTACTGTCGCAAATTTTAAATATCCCAGGGATTGCCTTTTCTACAGTAAATTTTTCAAAAACTAATTTTCAACTGTCACAAATTTTAATTGCGCCAGGGATTGCCTTTTCTACAGTAAATTATTCAAAAAATAATTTTATACTGTCACAAATTTTAATTACGCCAGGGATTGCCTTTTCTACAGTAAATTATTCAAAAAATAATTTTATACTGTCGCAAATTTTAATTGCGCCAGGGATTGCCTTTTCTATAGTAAATTTTTCAAAAACTAATTTTATACTGTCGCAAATTTTAATTGCGCCAGGGATTGCCTTTTCTATAGTAAATTATTCAAAAACTAATTTTCAACTGTCACAAATTTTAATTACGCCAGGGATTGCCTTTTCTATAGTAAATTATTCAAAAAATAATTTTATACTGTCGCAAATTTTATGTGCGCCAGGGATTGCCTTTTCTATAGTAAATTATTCAAAAACTAATTTTATACTGTCGCAAATTTTAATTACGCCAGGGATTGCCTTTTCTGTAGTAAATTATTCAAAAAATAATTTTCAACTGTCACAAATTTTATGGGCGCCAGGGATTGCCTTTTCTATAGTAAATTATTCAAAAAATAATTTTATACTGTCGCAAATTTTAATTACGCCAGGGATTGCCTTTTCTACAGTAAATTTTTCAAAAAATAATTTTATACTGTCGCAAATTTTATGTGCGCCAGGGATTGCCTTTTCTACAGTAAATTATTCAAAAACTAATTTTCTACTGTCGCAAATTTTAATTGCGCCAGGGATTGCCTTTTCTATAGTAAATTTTTCAAAAACTAATTTTATACTGTCGCAAATTTTAATTGCGCCAGGGATTGCCTTTTCTATAGTAAATTATTCAAAAAATAATTTTCAACTGTCGCAAATTTTAAATATCCCAGGGATTGCCTTTTCTATAGTAAATTATTCAAAAACTAATTTTATACTGTCGCAAATTTTAAATATCCCAGGGATTGCCTTTTCTATAGTAAATTATTCAAAAACTAATTTTATACTGTCGCAAATTTTATGTGCGCCAGGGATTGCCTTTTCTATAGTAAATTATTCAAAAAATAATTTTATACTGTCGCAAATTTTAAATATCCCAGGGATTGCCTTTTCTACAGTAAATTATTCAAAAAATAATTTTCAACTGTCGCAAATTTTAAATATCCCAGGGATTGCCTTTTCTACAGTAAATTTTTCAAAAACTAATTTTATACTGTCGCAAATTTTAATTACGCCAGGGATTGCCTTTTCTATAGTAAATTATTCAAAAATAATTTTATACTGTCGCAAATTTTAATTGCGCCAGGGATTGCCTTTTCTACAGTAAATTATTCAAAAAATAATTTTCTACTGTCGCAAATTTTAATTGCGCCAGGGATTGCCTTTTCTATAGTAAATTATTCAAAAAATAATTTTATACTGTCGCAAATTTTATGTGCGCCAGGGATTGCCTTTTCTATAGTAAATTATTCAAAAAATAATTTTCTACTGTCGCAAATTTTAATTGCGCCAGGGATTGCCTTTTATATAGTAAATTATTCAAAAACTAATTTTATACTGTCGCAAATTTTATGTGCGCCAGGGATTGCCTTTTCTATAGTAAATTATTCAAAAAATAATTTTATACTGTCGCAAATTTTATGTGCGCCAGGGATTGCCTTTTCTATAGTAAATTATTCAAAAAATAATTTTCAACTGTCGCAAATTTTAAATATCCCAGGGATTGCCTTTTTCTATAGTAAATTATTCAAAAACTAATTTTATACTGTCGCAAATTTTAAATATCCCAGGGATTGCCTTTTCTATAGTAAATTATTCCAAAACTAATTTTATACTGTCACAAATTTTAATTGCGCCAGGGATTGCCTTTTCTATAGTAAATTATTCAAAAACTAATTTTTTACTGTCGCAAATTTTATGTGCGCCAGGGATTGCCTTTTCTATAGTAAATTATTCAAAAAATAATTTTATACTGTCACAAATTTTATGTGCGCCAGGGATTGCCTTTTCTATAGTAAATTATTCAAAAACTAATTTTATACTGTCGCAAATTTTAAATATCCCAGGGATTGCCTTTTCTACAGTAAATTATTCAAAAACTAATTTTATACTGTCGCAAATTTTAATTACGCCAGGGATTGCCTTTTCTATAGTAAATTATTCAAAAACTAATTTTATACTGTCGCAAATTTTATGTGCGCCAGGGATTGCCTTTTCTATAGTAAATTATTCAAAAAATAATTTTCTACTGTCGCAAATTTTAAATATCCCAGGGATTGCCTTTTCTACAGTAAATTATTCAAAAAATAATTTTATACTGTCGCAAATTTTAAATATCCCAGGGATTGCCTTTTCTATAGTAAATTATTCAAAAACTAATTTTCAACTGTCGCAAATTTTAATTGCGCCAGGGATTGCCTTTTCTACAGTAAATTATTCAAAAAATAATTTTCTACTGTCGCAAATTTTAATTGCGCCAGGGATTGCCTTTTCTATAGTAAATTATTCAAAAAATAATTTTATACTGTCGCAAATTTTATGTGCGCCAGGGATTGCCTTTTCTATAGTAAATTATTCAAAAAATAATTTTCTACTGTCGCAAATTTTAATTGCGCCAGGGATTGCCTTTTCTACAGTAAATTATTCAAAAACTAATTTTATACTGTCGCAAATTTTATGTGCGCCAGGGATTGCCTTTTCTATAGTAAATTATTCAAAAAATAATTTTATACTGTCGCAAATTTTATGTGCGCCAGGGATTGCCTTTTCTATAGTAAATTATTCAAAAAATAATTTTCAACTGTCGCAAATTTTAAATATCCCAGGGATTGCCTTTTCTACAGTAAATTATTCAAAAAATAATTTTATACTGTCGCAAATTTTAATTGCGCCAGGGATTGCCTTTTCTATAGTAAATTATTCAAAAACTAATTTTATACTGTCACAAATTTTAATTACGCCAGGGATTGCCTTTTCTATAGTAAATTATTCAAAAACTAATTTTATACTGTCGCAAATTTTAATTGCGCCAGGGATTGCCTTTTCTACAGTAAATTATTCAAAAAATAATTTTATACTGTCGCAAATTTTAATTGCGCCAGGGATTGCCTTTTCTATAGTAAATTATTCAAAAAATAATTTTCAACTGTCGCAAATTTTAAATATCCCAGGGATTGCCTTTTCTACAGTAAATTTTTCAAAAACTAATTTTATACTGTCGCAAATTTTAATTACGCCAGGGATTGCCTTTTCTATAGTAAATTATTCAAAAAATAATTTTATACTGTCGCAAATTTTAATTGCGCCAGGGATTGCCTTTTCTATAGTAAATTATTCAAAAACTAATTTTATACTGTCACAAATTTTAATTACGCCAGGGATTGCCTTTTCTATAGTAAATTATTCAAAAACTAATTTTATACTGTCGCAAATTTTAATTGCGCCAGGGATTGCCTTTTCTACAGTAAATTATTCAAAAAATAATTTTATACTGTCGCAAATTTTAATTGCGCCAGGGATTGCCTTTTCTATAGTAAATTATTCAAAAAATAATTTTCAACTGTCGCAAATTTTAAATATCCCAGGGATTGCCTTTTCTACAGTAAATTTTTCAAAAACTAATTTTATACTGTCGCAAATTTTAATTACGCCAGGGATTGCCTTTTCTATAGTAAATTTTTCAAAAACTAATTTTATACTGTCGCAAATTTTAAATATCCCAGGGATTGCCTTTTCTATAGTAAATTATTCAAATACTAATTTTCAACTGTCACAAATTTTAATTACGCCAGGGATTGCCTTTTCTATAGTAAATTATTCAAAAAATAATTTTATACTGTCGCAAATTTTAATTGCGCCAGGGATTGCCTTTTCTATAGTAAATTATTCAAAAAATAATTTTATACTGTCGCAAATTTTAATTGCGCCAGGGATTGCCTTTTCTATAGTAAATTATTCAAAAAATAATTTTCTACTGTCGCAAATTTTAATTGCGCCAGGGATTGCCTTTTCTATAGTAAATTATTCAAAAACTAATTTTATACTGTCGCAAATTTTAATTGCGCCAGGGATTGCCTTTTCTATAGTAAATTTTTCAAAAACTAATTTTATACTGTCGCAAATTTTAATTACGCCAGGGATTGCCTTTTCTACAGTAAATTATTCAAAAAATAATTTTCTACTGTCGCAAATTTTAATTGCGCCAGGGATTGCCTTTTCTATAGTAAATTATTCAAAAACTAATTTTATACTGTCGCAAATTTTAAATATCCCAGGGATTGCCTTTTCTATAGTAAATTATTCAAAAACTAATTTTATACTGTCGCAAATTTTATGTGCGCCAGGGATTGCCTTTTCTATAGTAAATTATTCAAAAAATAATTTTCTACTGTCGCAAATTTTAAATATCCCAGGGATTGCCTTTTCTACAGTAAATTATTCAAAAAATAATTTTCTACTGTCGCAAATTTTAATTGCGCCAGGGATTGCCTTTTCTATAGTAAATTATTCAAAAACTAATTTTATACTGTCGCAAATTTTAAATATCCCAGGGATTGCCTTTTCTACAGTAAATTTTTCAAAAACTAATTTTATACTGTCGCAAATTTTAATTGCGCCAGGGATTGCCTTTTCTATAGTAAATTATTCAAAAAATAATTTTGCGACAGTAAAAAATTAGTTTTTGAATAATTTACTATAGAAAAGGCAATCCCTGGCGCAATTAAAATTTGTGACAGTATAAAATTTGTTTTTGAATAATTTACTATAGAAAAGGCAATCCCTGGCGCACATAAAATTTGCGACAGTTGAAAATTAGTTTTTGAATAATTTACTATAGAAAAGGCAATCCCTGGGATATTTAAAATTTGCGACAGTATAAAAATTATTTTTGAATAATTTACTGTAGAAAAGGCAATCCCTGGCGCAATTAAAATTTGCGACAGTATAAAATTAGTTTTTGAATAATTTACTATAGAAAAGGCAATCCCTGGGATATTTAAAATTTGTGACAGTTTGAAAATTAGTTTTTGAAAAATTTACTATAGAAAAGGCAATCCCTGGCGTAATTAAAATTTGCGACAGTATAAAATTATTTTTTGAATAATTTACTATAGAAAAGGCAATCCCTGGCGCAATTAAAATTTGCGACAGTAGAAAATTATTTTTGAATAATTTACTGTAGAAAAGGCAATCCCTGGCGCAATTAAAATTTGCGACAGTATAAAATTATTTTTTGAATAATTTACTATAGAAAAGGCAATCCCTGGCGTAATTAAAATTTGCGACAGTATAAAATTAGTTTTTGAAAAATTTACTATAGAAAAGGCAATCCCTGGCGCACATAAAATTTGCGACAGTATAAAATTAGTTTTTGAATAATTTACTATAGAAAAAGGCAATCCCTGGGATATTTAAATTTGCGACAGTATAAAATTAGTTTTTGAATAATTTACTATAGAAAAGGCAATCCCTGGCGCAATTAAAATTTGCGACAGTATAAAATTATTTTTTGAATAATTTACTATAGAAAAGGGCAATCCCTGGCGCACATAAAATTTGCGACAGTAAAAAATTAGTTTTTGAATAATTTACTATAGAAAAGGCAATCCCTGGCGCAATTAAAATTTGCGACAGTATAAAATTAGTTTTGAATAATTTACTATAGAAAAGGCAATCCCTGGCGCAATTAAAATTTGCGACAGTAAAAAATTATTTTTTGATATATTTACTGTAGAAAAGGCAATCCTGGCGCAATTAAAATTTGTGACAGTTGAAAATTATTTTTGAATAATTTACTATAGAAAAGGCAATCCCTGGGATATTTAAAATTTGCGACAGTATAAAATTATTTTTTGAAAAATTTACTGTAGAAAAGGCAATCCCTGGCGCACATAAAATTTGCGACAGTAAAAAATTAGTTTTTGAATAATTTACTATAGAAAAGGCAATCCCTGGCGCAATTAAAATTTGTGACAGTATAAAATTAGTTTTTGAATAATTTACTGTAGAAAAGGCAATCCCTGGCGCAATTAAAATTTGCGACAGTAAAAAATTATTTTTTGAATAATTTACTGTAGAAAAGGCAATCCCTGGCGCAATTAAAATTTGTGACAGTATAAAATTATTTTTTGAATAATTTACTATAGAAAAGGCAATCCCTGGCGCACATAAAATTTGCGACAGTAAAAAATTAGTTTTTGAATAATTTACTGTAGAAAAGGCAATCCCTGGCGCAATTAAAATTTGCGACAGTAAAAAATTAGTTTTTGAAAAATTTACTATAGAAAAGGCAATCCCTGGCGCACATAAAATTTGCGACAGTAAAAAATTAGTTTTTGAATAATTTACTGTAGAAAAGGCAATCCCTGGCGCAATTAAAATTTGCGACAGTATAAAATTAGTTTTTGAATAATTTACTATATAAAAGGCAATCCCTGGCGCAATTAAAATTTGTGACAGTTGAAAATTATTTTTTGAATAATTTACTGTAGAAAAGGCAATCCCTGGCGCAATTAAAATTTGTGACAGTATAAAATTATTTTTGAATAATTTACTGTAGAAAAGGCAATCCCTGGCGCACATAAAATTTGCGACAGTATAAAATTAGTTTTTGAATAATTTACTATAGAAAAGGCAATCCCTGGCGCACATAAAATTTGCGACAGTATAAAATTATTTTTTGAATAATTTACTATAGAAAAGGCAATCCCTGGCGCACATAAAATTTGCGACAGTATAAAATTATTTTTTGAATAATTTACTATAGAAAAGGCAATCCCTGGCGTAATTAAAATTTGTGACAGTTGAAAATTAGTTTTTGAATAATTTACTATAGAAAAGGCAATCCCTGGCGCAATTAAAATTTGCGACAGTAGAAAATTAGTTTTTGAATAATTTACTATAGAAAAGGCAATCCCTGGCGCAATTAAAATTTGCGACAGTATAAAATTATTTTTTGAATAATTTACTATAGAAAAGGCAATCCCTGGCGCACATAAAATTTGCGACAGTACAAAATTAGTTTTTGAATAATTTACTATAGAAAAGGCAATCCCTGGCGCAATTAAAATTTGCGACAGTTGAAAATTATTTTTTGAATAATTTACTATATAAAAGGCAATCCCTGGCGTAATTAAAATTTGTGACAGTTGAAAATTAGTTTTTGAATAATTTACTATAGAAAAGGCAATCCCTGGCGCAATTAAAATTTGCGACAGTATAAAATTATTTTTTGAATAATTTACTGTAGAAAAGGCAATCCCTGGCGCAATTAAAATTTGTGACAGTATAAAATTATTTTTTGAATAATTTACTGTAGAAAAGGCAATCCCTGGCGCACATAAAATTTGCGACAGTATAAAATTAGTTTTTGAATAATTTACTATAGAAAAGGCAATCCCTGGCGCAATTAAATTTGCGACAGTAGAAAATTAGTTTTTGAATAATTTACTATAGAAAAGGCAATCCCTGGCGCACATAAAATTTGCGACAGTATAAAATTAGTTTTTGAATAATTTACTATATAAAAGGCAATCCCTGGCGCAATTAAAATTTGCGACAGTATAAAATTATTTTTTGAATAATTTACTGTATAAAAGGCAATCCCTGGGATATTTAAAATTTGTGACAGTTGAAAATTAGTTTTTGAATAATTTACTATAGAAAAGGCAATCCCTGGCGTAATTAAAATTTGCGACAGTATAAAATTATTTTTTGAATAATTTACTGTAGAAAAGGCAATCCCTGGCGTAATTAAAATTTGCGACAGTATAAAATTATTTTTTGAATAATTTACTGTAGAAAAGGCAATCCCTGGCGCAATTAAAATTTGTGACAGTATAAAATTATTTTTTGAAAAATTTACTGTAGAAAAGGCAATCCCTGGGATATTTAAAATTTGCGACAGTTGAAAATTATTTTTTGAATAATTTACTATAGAAAAGGCAATCCCTGGCGCACATAAAATTTGCGACAGTATAAAATTAGTTTTTGAATAATTTACTATAGAAAAGGCAATCCCTGGCGCAATTAAAATTTGCGACAGTATAAAATTATTTTTTGAATAATTTACTATATAAAAGGCAATCCCTGGCGTAATTAAAATTTGTGACAGTTGAAAATTAGTTTTTGAATAATTTACTATAGAAAAGGCAATCCCTGGCGCAATTAAAATTTGCGACAGTAGAAAATTAGTTTTTGAATAATTTACTATAGAAAAGGCAATCCCTGGCGTAATTAAAATTTGCGACAGTATAAAATTATTTTTTGAATAATTTACTATAGAAAAGGCAATCCCTGGCGTAATTAAAATTTGCGACAGTATAAAATTATTTTTTGAATAATTTACTATATAAAAGGCAATCCCTGGCGTAATTAAAATTTGTGACAGTTGAAAATTAGTTTTTGAATAATTTACTATAGAAAAGGCAATCCCTGGCGCAATTAAAATTTGCGACAGTAGAAAATTAGTTTTTGAATAATTTACTATAGAAAAGGCAATCCCTGGCGTAATTAAAATTTGCGACAGTAGAAAATTAGTTTTTGAATAATTTACTATAGAAAAGGCAATCCCTGGCGTAATTAAAATTTGCGACAGTATAAAATTATTTTTTGAATAATTTACTATAGAAAAGGCAATCCCTGGCGTAATTAAAATTTGCGACAGTATAAAATTATTTTTTGAATAATTTACTATAGAAAAGGCAATACCTGGCGCAATTAAAATTTGCGACAGTAAAAAATTAGTTTTTGAATAATTTACTGTAGAAAAGGCAATCCCTGGGATATTTAAAATTTGCGACAGTAAAAAATTAGTTTTTGAATAATTTACTATAGAAAAGGCAATCCCTGGGATATTTAAAATTTGCGACAGTATAAAATTATTTTTTGAAAAATTTACTATAGAAAAGGCAATCCCTGGCGCAATTAAAATTTGTGACAGTATAAAATTATTTTTTGAATAATTTACTATAGAAAGGGCAATCCCTGGCGCAATTAAAATTTGCGACAGTATAAAATTATTTTTTGAATAATTTACTATAGAAAAGGCAATCCCTGGCGCACATAAAATTTGCGACAGTTGAAAATTATTTTTTGAATAATTTACTATAGAAAAGGCAATCCCTGGCGCACATAAAATTTGCGACAGTATAAAATTATTTTTTGAATAATTTACTGTAGAAAAGGCAATCCCTGGGATATTTAAAATTTGCGACAGTAGAAAATTAGTTTTTGAATAATTTACTATAGAAAAGGCAATCCCTGGCGCAATTAAAATTTGCGACAGTATAAAATTAGTTTTTGAATAATTTACTATAGAAAAGGCAATCCCTGGCGCAATTAAAATTTGCGACAGTAGAAAATTATTTTTTGAATAATTTACTATAGAAAAGGCAATCCCTGGCGTAATTAAAATTTGTGACAGTTGAAAATTAGTTTTTGAATAATTTACTATAGAAAAGGCAATCCCTAGTGCACATAAAATTTGCGACAGTATAAAATTATTTTTTGAATAATTTACTATATAAAAGGCAATCCCTGGCGCAATTAAAATTTGTGACAGTTGAAAATTAGTTTTTGAATAATTTACTATAGAAAAGGCAATCCCTGGCGCAATTAAAATTTGCGACAGTATAAAATTATTTTTTGAATAATTTACTATAGAAAAGGCAATCCCTGGCGTAATTAAAATTTGTGACAGTTGAAAATTAGTTTTTGAATAATTTACTATAGAAAAGGCAATCCCTGGCGCAATTAAAATTTGCGACAGTATAAAATTATTTTTTGAATAATTTACTATATAAAAGGCAATCCCTGGCGCAATTAAAATTTGTGACAGTTGAAAATTAGTTTTTGAATAATTTACTATAGAAAAGGCAATCCCTGGCGCAATTAAAATTTGCGACAGTATAAAATTATTTTTTGAATAATTTACTGTATAAAAGGCAATCCCTGGGATATTTAAAATTTGCGACAGTAGAAAATTAGTTTTTGAATAATTTACTATAGAAAAGGCAATCCCTGGCGTAATTAAAATTTGCGACAGTATAAAATTAGTTTTTGAATAATTTACTATAGAAAAGGCAATCCCTGGCGTAATTAAAATTTGTGACAGTTGAAAATTAGTTTTTGAATAATTTACTATAGAAAAGGCAATCCCTGGCGCAATTAAAATTTGTGACAGTATAAAATTATTTTTTGAAAAATTTACTGTAGAAAAGGCAATCCCTGGGATATTTAAAATTTGCGACAGTTGAAAATTATTTTTTGAATAATTTACTATAGAAAAGGCAATCCCTGGCGCACATAAAATTTGCGACAGTATTAAATTAGTTTTTGAATAATTTACTATAGAAAAGGCAATCCCTGGCGCAATTAAAATTTGCGACAGTATAAAATTATTTTTTGAATAATTTACTGTATAAAAGGCAATCCCTGGGATATTTAAAATTTGCGACAGTAGAAAATTAGTTTTTGAATAATTTACTATAGAAAAGGCAATCCCTGGCGTAATTAAAATTTGCGACAGTATAAAATTATTTTTTGAATAATTTACTATAGAAAAGGCAATCCCTGGCGCAATTAAAATTTGCGACAGTAAAAAATTAGTTTTTGAATAATTTACTGTAGAAAAGGCAATCCCTGGGATATTTAAAATTTGCGACAGTAAAAAATTAGTTTTTGAATAATTTACTATAGAAAAGGCAATCCCTGGGATATTTAAAATTTGCGACAGTATAAAATTATTTTTTGAAAAATTTACTATAGAAAAGGCAATCCCTGGCGCAATTAAAATTTGTGACAGTATAAAATTATTTTTTGAATAATTTACTATAGAAAAGGCAATCCCTGGCGCAATTAAAATTTGCGACAGTATAAAATTATTTTTTGAATAATTTACTATAGAAAAGGCAATCCCTGGCGCACATAAAATTTGCGACAGTTGAAAATTATTTTTTGAATAATTTACTATAGAAAAGGCAATCCCTGGCGCACATAAAATTTGCGACAGTATAAAATTATTTTTTGAATAATTTACTGTAGAAAAGGCAATCCCTGGGATATTTAAAATTTGCGACAGTAGAAAATTAGTTTTTGAATAATTTACTATAGAAAAGGCAATCCCTGGCGTAATTAAAATTTGCGACAGTATAAAATTAGTTTTTGAATAATTTACTATAGAAAAGGCAATCCCTGGCGCAATTAAAATTTGCGACAGTAGAAAATTATTTTTTGAATAATTTACTATAGAAAAGGCAATCCCTGGCGTAATTAAAATTTTTGACAGTTGAAAATTAGTTTTTGAATAATTTACTATAGAAAAGGCAATCCCTGGCGCACATAAAATTTGCGACAGTATAAAATTATTTTTTGAATAATTTACTATATAAAAGGCAATCCCTGGCGCAATTAAAATTTGTGACAGTTGAAAATTAGTTTTTGAATAATTTACTATAGAAAAGGCAATCCCTGGCGCAATTAAAATTTGCGACAGTAGAAAATTATTTTTTGAATAATTTACTATAGAAAAGGCAATCCCTGGCGTAATTAAAATTTGTGACAGTTGAAAATTAGTTTTTGAATAATTTACTATAGAAAAGGCAATCCCTGGCGCACATAAAATTTGCGACAGTATAAAATTATTTTTTGAATAATTTACTATATAAAAGGCAATCCCTGGCGCAATTAAAATTTGTGACAGTTGAAAATTAGTTTTTGAATAATTTACTATAGAAAAGGCAATCCCTGGCGCAATTAAAATTTGCGACAGTATAAAATTATTTTTTGAATAATTTACTATAGAAAAGGCAATCCCTGGCGTAATTAAAATTTGTGACAGTTGAAAATTAGTTTTTGAATAATTTACTATAGAAAAGGCAATCCCTGGCGCAATTAAAATTTGCGACAGTATAAAATTATTTTTTGAATAATTTACTATATAAAAGGCAATCCCTGGCGCAATTAAAATTTGTGACAGTTGAAAATTAGTTTTTGAATAATTTACTATAGAAAAGGCAATCCCTGGCGTAATTAAAATTTGCGACAGTATAAAATTATTTTTTGAATAATTTACTATAGAAAAGGCAATCCCTGGCGTAATTAAAATTTGTGACAGTTGAAAATTAGTTTTTGAATAATTTACTATAGAAAAGGCAATCCCTGGCGCACATAAAATTTGCGACAGTATAAAATTATTTTTTGAATAATTTACTATATAAAAGGCAATCCCTGGCGCAATTAAAATTTGCGACAGTATAAAATTATTTTTTGAATAATTTACTGTATAAAAGGCAATCCCTGGGATATTTAAAATTTGCGACAGTAGAAAATTAGTTTTTGAATAATTTACTATAGAAAAGGCAATCCCTGGCGCACATAAAATTTGCGACAGTATAAAATTAGTTTTTGAATAATTTACTATAGAAAAGGCAATCCCTGGCGCAATTAAAATTTGCGACAGTATAAAATTATTTTTTGAATAATTTACTGTATAAAAGGCAATCCCTGGGATATTTAAAATTTGCGACAGTAGAAAATTAGTTTTTGAATAATTTACTATAGAAAAGGCAATCCCTGGCGTAATTAAAATTTGCGACAGTATAAAATTATTTTTTGAATAATTTACTATAGAAAAGGCAATCCCTGGCGCAATTAAAATTTGCGACAGTAAAAAATTAGTTTTTGAATAATTTACTGTAGAAAAGGCAATCCCTGGGATATTTAAAATTTGCGACAGTAAAAAATTAGTTTTTGAATAATTTACTATAGAAAAGGCAATCCCTGGGATATTTAAAATTTGCGACAGTATAAAATTATTTTTTGAAAAATTTACTATAGAAAAGGCAATCCCTGGCGCAATTAAAATTTGTGACAGTATAAAATTATTTTTTGAATAATTTACTATAGAAAAGGCAATCCCTGGCGCAATTAAAATTTGCGACAGTATAAAATTATTTTTTGAAAAATTTACTATAGAAAAGGCAATCCCTGGCGCAATTAAAATTTGTGACAGTATAAAATTATTTTTTGAATAATTTACTATAGAAAAGGCAATCCCTGGCGCAATTAAAATTTGCGACAGTATAAAATTATTTTTTGAATAATTTACTATAGAAAAGGCAATCCCTGGCGCACATAAAATTTGCGACAGTTGAAAATTATTTTTTGAATAATTTACTATAGAAAAGGCAATCCCTGGCGCACATAAAATTTGCGACAGTATAAAATTATTTTTTGAATAATTTACTATAGAAAAGGCAATCCCTGGCGCAATTAAAATTTGCGACAGTAGAAAATTTTTTTTTGAATAATTTACTATAGAAAAGGCAATCCCTGGCGTAATTAAAATTTGTGACAGTTGAAAATTAGTTTTTGAATAATTTACTATAGAAAAGGCAATCCCTGGCGCACATAAAATTTGCGACAGTATAAAATTATTTTTTGAATAATTTACTATATAAAAGGCAATCCCTGGCGCAATTAAAATTTGTGACAGTTGAAAATTAGTTTTTGAATAATTTACTATAGAAAAGGCAATCCCTGGCGCAATTAAAATTTGCGACAGTATAAAATTAGTTTTTGAATAATTTACTATAGAAAAGGCAATCCCTGGCGCAATTAAAATTTGCGACAGTATAAAATTATTTTTTGAATAATTTACTGTATAAAAGGCAATCCCTGGCGCAATTAAAATTTGTGACAGTATAAAATTATTTTTTGAATAATTTACTATAGAAAAGGCAATCCCTGGCGCAATTAAAATTTGCGACAGTAGAAAATTAGTTTTTGAATAATTTACTATAGAAAAGGCAATCCCTGGCGCAATTAAAATTTGCGACAGTATAAAATTATTTTTTGAATAATTTACTATAGAAAAGGCAATCCCTGGCGCAATTAAAATTTGCGACAGTAGAAAATTATTTTTTGAATAATTTACTATAGAAAAGGCAATCCCTGGCGTAATTAAAATTTGTGACAGTTGAAAATTAGTTTTTGAATAATTTACTATAGAAAAGGCAATCCCTGGCGCACATAAAATTTGCGACAGTATAAAATTATTTTTTGAATAATTTACTATATAAAAGGCAATCCCTGGCGCAATTAAAATTTGTGACAGTTGAAAATTAGTTTTTGAATAATTTACTATAGAAAAGGCAATCCCTGGCGCAATTAAAATTTGCGACAGTATAAAATTATTTTTTGAATAATTTACTATAGAAAAGGCAATCCCTGGCGCACATAAAATTTGCGACAGTTGAAAATTATTTTTTGAATAATTTACTATAGAAAAGGCAATCCCTGGCGCACATAAAATTTGCGACAGTATAAAATTATTTTTTGAATAATTTACTGTAGAAAAGGCAATCCCTGGGATATTTAAAATTTGCGACAGTAGAAAATTAGTTTTTGAATAATTTACTATAGAAAAGGCAATCCCTGGCGTAATTAAAATTTGCGACAGTATAAAATTATTTTTTGAATAATTTACTATAGAAAAGGCAATCCCTGGCGCAATTAAAATTTGCGACAGTAAAAAATTAGTTTTTGAATAATTTACTGTAGAAAAGGCAATCCCTGGGATATTTAAAATTTGCGACAGTAAAAAATTAGTTTTTGAATAATTTACTATAGAAAAGGCAATCCCTGGGATATTTAAAATTTGCGACAGTATAAAATTATTTTTTGAAAAATTTACTATAGAAAAGGCAATCCCTGGCGCAATTAAAATTTGTGACAGTATAAAATTATTTTTTGAATAATTTACTATAGAAAAGGCAATCCCTGGCGCAATTAAAATTTGCGACAGTATAAAATTATTTTTTGAAAAATTTACTATAGAAAAGGCAATCCCTGGCGCAATTAAAATTTGTGACAGTATAAAATTATTTTTTGAATAATTTACTATAGAAAAGGCAATCCCTGGCGCAATTAAAATTTGCGACAGTATAAAATTATTTTTTGAATAATTTACTATAGAAAAGGCAATCCCTGGCGCACATAAAATTTGCGACAGTTGAAAA
This sequence comes from Dioctria linearis, assembly GCA_963930735.1. Classification (NCBI taxonomy): domain Eukaryota; kingdom Metazoa; phylum Arthropoda; class Insecta; order Diptera; family Asilidae; genus Dioctria; species Dioctria linearis. The sequence goes on along the minus strand of CAWVNZ010002465.1, from coordinate 97,700 downwards.
TTATTTTTTGAATAATTTACTATAGAAAAGGCAATCCCTGGCGCACATAAAATTTGCGACAGTATAAAATTATTTTTTGAATAATTTACTATAGAAAAGGCAATCCCTGGCGCAATTAAAATTTGCGACAGTAGAAAATTTTTTTTTGAATAATTTACTATAGAAAAGGCAATCCCTGGCGTAATTAAAATTTGTGACAGTTGAAAATTAGTTTTTGAATAATTTACTATAGAAAAGGCAATCCCTGGCGCACATAAAATTTGCGACAGTATAAAATTATTTTTGAATAATTTACTATATAAAAGGCAATCCCTGGCGCAATTAAAATTTGTGACAGTTGAAAATTAGTTTTTGAATAATTTACTATAGAAAAGGCAATCCCTGGCGCAATTAAAATTTGCGACAGTATAAAATTATTTTTTGAAAAATTTACTATAGAAAAGGCAATCCCTGGCGCAATTAAAATTTGTGACAGTATAAAATTATTTTTTGAATAATTTACTATAGAAAAGGCAATCCCTGGCGCAATTAAAATTTGCGACAGTATAAAATTATTTTTTGAATAATTTACTATAGAAAAGGCAATCCCTGGCGCACATAAAATTTGCGACAGTTGAAAATTATTTTTTGAATAATTTACTATAGAAAAGGCAATCCCTGGCGCACATAAAATTTGCGACAGTATAAAATTATTTTTTGAATAATTTACTATAGAAAAGGCAATCCCTGGCGCAATTAAAATTTGCGACAGTAGAAAATTTTTTTTTGAATAATTTACTATAGAAAAGGCAATCCCTGGCGTAATTAAAATTTGTGACAGTTGAAAATTAGTTTTTGAATAATTTACTATAGAAAAGGCAATCCCTGGCGCACATAAAATTTGCGACAGTATAAAATTATTTTTTGAATAATTTACTATATAAAAGGCAATCCCTGGCGCAATTAAAATTTGTGACAGTTGAAAATTAGTTTTTGAATAATTTACTATAGAAAAGGCAATCCCTGGCGCAATTAAAATTTGCGACAGTATAAAATTAGTTTTTGAATAATTTACTATAGAAAAGGCAATCCCTGGCGCAATTAAAATTTGCGACAGTATAAAATTATTTTTTGAATAATTTACTGTATAAAAGGCAATCCCTGGCGCAATTAAAATTTGTGACAGTATAAAATTATTTTTTGAATAATTTACTATAGAAAAGGCAATCCCTGGCGCAATTAAAATTTGCGACAGTAGAAAATTAGTTTTTGAATAATTTACTATAGAAAAGGCAATCCCTGGCGCAATTAAAATTTGCGACAGTATAAAATTATTTTTTGAATAATTTACTGTAGAAAAGGCAATCCCTGGGATATTTAAAATTTGCGACAGTAGAAAATTAGTTTTTGAATAATTTACTATAGAAAAGGCAATCCCTGGCGTAATTAAAATTTGCGACAGTATAAAATTATTTTTTGAATAATTTACTATAGAAAAGGCAATCCCTGGCGCAATTAAAATTTGCGACAGTAAAAAATTAGTTTTTGAATAATTTACTGTAGAAAAGGCAATCCCTGGGATATTTAAAATTTGCGACAGTAAAAAATTAGTTTTTGAATAATTTACTATAGAAAAGGCAATCCCTGGGATATTTAAAATTTGCGACAGTATAAAATTATTTTTTGAAAAATTTACTATAGAAAAGGCAATCCCTGGCGCAATTAAAATTTGTGACAGTATAAAATTATTTTTTGAATAATTTACTATAGAAAAGGCAATCCCTGGCGCAATTAAAATTTGCGACAGTATAAAATTATTTTTTGAAAAATTTACTATAGAAAAGGCAATCCCTGGCGCAATTAAAATTTGTGACAGTATAAAATTATTTTTTGAATAATTTACTATAGAAAAGGCAATCCCTGGCGCAATTAAAATTTGCGACAGTATAAAATTATTTTTTGAATAATTTACTATAGAAAAGGCAATCCCTGGCGCACATAAAATTTGCGACAGTTGAAAATTATTTTTTGAATAATTTACTATAGAAAAGGCAATCCCTGGCGCACATAAAATTTGCGACAGTATAAAATTATTTTTTGAATAATTTACTATAGAAAAGGCAATCCCTGGCGCAATTAAAATTTGCGACAGTAGAAAATTTTTTTTTGAATAATTTACTATAGAAAAGGCAATCCCTGGCGTAATTAAAATTTGTGACAGTTGAAAATTAGTTTTTGAATAATTTACTATAGAAAAGGCAATCCCTGGCGCACATAAAATTTGCGACAGTATAAAATTATTTTTTGAATAATTTACTATATAAAAGGCAATCCCTGGCGCAATTAAAATTTGTGACAGTTGAAAATTAGTTTTTGAATAATTTACTATAGAAAAGGCAATCCCTGGCGCAATTAAAATTTGCGACAGTATAAAATTAGTTTTTGAATAATTTACTATAGAAAAGGCAATCCCTGGCGCAATTAAAATTTGCGACAGTATAAAATTATTTTTTGAATAATTTACTGTATAAAAGGCAATCCCTGGCGCAATTAAAATTTGTGACAGTATAAAATTATTTTTTGAATAATTTACTATAGAAAAGGCAATCCCTGGCGCAATTAAAATTTGCGACAGTAGAAAATTAGTTTTTGAATAATTTACTATAGAAAAGGCAATCCCTGGCGCAATTAAAATTTGCGACAGTATAAAATTATTTTTTGAATAATTTACTATAGAAAAGGCAATCCCTGGCGCAATTAAAATTTGCGACAGTATAAAATTAGTTTTTGAATAATTTACTATAGAAAAGGCAATCCCTGGCGCAATTAAAATTTGCGACGGTAGAAAATTATTTTTTGAATAATTTACTATAGAAAAGGCAATCCCTGGCGTAATTAAAATTTGTGACAGTTGAAAATTAGTTTTTGAATAATTTACTATAGAAAAGGCAATCCCTGGCGCACATAAAATTTGCGACAGTATAAAATTATTTTTTGAATAATTTACTATAGAAAAGGCAATCCCTGGCGCACATAAAATTTGCGACAGTATAAAATTATTTTTTGAATAATTTACTATAGAAAAGGCAATCCCTGGCGTAATTAAAATTTGTGACAGTTGAAAATTAGTTTTTGAATAATTTACTATAGAAAAGGCAATCCCTGGCGCAATTAAAATTTGCGACAGTAGAAAATTAGTTTTTGAATAATTTACTATAGAAAAGGCAATCCCTGGCGCAATTAAAATTTGCGACAGTATAAAATTATTTTTTGAATAATTTACTATAGAAAAGGCAATCCCTGGCGCACATAAAATTTGCGACAGTATAAAATTAGTTTTTGAATAATTTACTATAGAAAAGGCAATCCCTGGCGCAATTAAAATTTTCGACAGTTGAAAATTATTTTTTGAATAATTTACTATATAAAAGGCAATCCCTGGCGTAATTAAAATTTGTGACAGTTGAAAATTAGTTTTTGAATAATTTACTATAGAAAAGGCAATCCCTGGCGCAATTAAAATTTGCGACAGTATAAAATTATTTTTTGAATAATTTACTGTAGAAAAGGCAATCCCTGGCGCAATTAAAATTTGTGACAGTATAAAATTATTTTTTGAATAATTTACTGTAGAAAAGGCAATCCCTGGCGCACATAAAATTTGCGACAGTATAAAATTAGTTTTTGAATAATTTACTATAGAAAAGGCAATCCCTGGCGCAATTAAAATTTGCGACAGTAGAAAATTAGTTTTTGAATAATTTACTATAGAAAAGGCAATCCCTGGCGCAATTAAAATTTGCGACAGTATAAAATTAGTTTTTGAATAATTTACTATATAAAAGGCAATCCCTGGCGCAATTAAAATTTGTGACAGTTGAAAATTATTTTTTGAATAATTTACTATAGAAAAGGCAATCCCTGGCGCAATTAAAATTTGCGACAGTATAAAATTAGTTTTTGAATAATTTACTATATAAAAGGCAATCCCTGGCGTAATTAAAATTTGTGACAGTTGAAAATTAGTTTTTGAATAATTTACTATAGAAAAGGCAATCCCTGGCGCAATTAAAATTTGCGACAGTAGAAAATTAGTTTTTGAATAATTTACTATAGAAAAGGCAATCCCTGGCGTAATTAAAATTTGCGACAGTATAAAATTATTTTTTGAATAATTTACTATAGAAAAGGCAATCCCTGGCGTAATTAAAATTTGCGACAGTATAAAATTATTTTTTGAATAATTTACTATATAAAAGGCAATCCCTGGCGTAATTAAAATTTGTGACAGTTGAAAATTAGTTTTTGAATAATTTACTATAGAAAAGGCAATCCCTGGCGCAATTAAAATTTGCGACAGTAGAAAATTAGTTTTTGAATAATTTACTATAGAAAAGGCAATCCCTGGCGCAATTAAAATTTGCGACAGTAGAAAATTAGTTTTTGAATAACTTACTATAGAAAAGGCAATCCCTGGCGTAATTAAAATTTGCGACAGTATAAAATTATTTTTTGAATAATTTACTATAGAAAAGGCAATCCCTGGCGTAATTAAAATTTGCGACAGTGTAAAATTATTTTTTGAATAATTTACTATAGAAAAGGCAATCCCTGGCGCAATTAAAATTTGCGACAGTAAAAAATTAGTTTTTGAATAATTTACTGTAGAAAAGGCAATCCCTGGGATATTTAAAATTTGCGACAGTAAAAAATTAGTTTTTGAATAATTTACTATAGAAAAGGCAATCCCTGGGATATTTAAAATTTGCGACAGTATAAAATTATTTTTTGAAAAATTTACTATAGAAAAGGCAATCCCTGGCGCAATTAAAATTTGTGACAGTATAAAATTATTTTTTGAATAATTTACTATAGAAAAGGCAATCCCTGGCGCAATTAAAATTTGCGACAGTATAAAATTATTTTTTGAATAATTTACTATAGAAAAGGCAATCCCTGGCGCACATAAAATTTGCGACAGTTGAAAATTATTTTTTGAATAATTTACTATAGAAAAGGCAATCCCTGGCGCACATAAAATTTGCGACAGTATAAAATTATTTTTTGAATAATTTATTGTAGAAAAGGCAATCCCTGGGATATTTAAAATTTGCGACAGTAGAAAATTAGTTTTTGAATAATTTACTATAGAAAAGGCAATCCCTGGCGCAATTAAAATTTGCGACAGTATAAAATTAGTTTTTGAATAATTTACTATAGAAAAGGCAATCCCTGGCGCAATTAAAATTTGCGACAGTAGAAAATTATTTTTTGAATAATTTACTATAGAAAAGGCAATCCCTGGCGTAATTAAAATTTGTGACAGTTGAAAATTAGTTTTTGAATAATTTACTATAGAAAAGGCAATCCCTGGCGCACATAAAATTTGCGACAGTATAAAATTATTTTTTGAATAATTTACTATAGAAAAGGCAATCCCTGGCGCACATAAAATTTGCGACAGTATAAAATTATTTTTTGAATAATTTACTATAGAAAAGGCAATCCCTGGCGTAATTAAAATTTGTGACAGTTGAAAATTAGTTTTTGAATAATTTACTATAGAAAAGGCAATCCCTGGCGCAATTAAAATTTGCGACAGTAGAAAATTAGTTTTTGAATAATTTACTATAGAAAAGGCAATCCCTGGCGCAATTAAAATTTGCGACAGTATAAAATTATTTTTTGAATAATTTACTATAGAAAAGGCAATCCCTGGCGCACATAAAATTTGCGACAGTATAAAATTAGTTTTTGAATAATTTACTATAGAAAAGGCAATCCCTGGCGCAATTAAAATTTGCGACAGTTGAAAATTATTTTTTGAATAATTTACTATATAAAAGGCAATCCCTGGCGTAATTAAAATTTGTGACAGTTGAAAATTAGTTTTTGAATAATTTACTATAGAAAAGGCAATCCCTGGCGCAATTAAAATTTGCGACAGTATAAAATTATTTTTTGAATAATTTACTGTAGAAAAGGCAATCCCTGGCGCAATTAAAATTTGTGACAGTATAAAATTATTTTTTGAATAATTTACTGTAGAAAAGGCAATCCCTGGCGCACATAAAATTTGCGACAGTATAAAATTAGTTTTTGAATAATTTACTATAGAAAAGGCAATCCCTGGCGCAATTAAAATTTGCGACAGTAGAAAATTAGTTTTTGAATAATTTACTATAGAAAAGGCAATCCCTGGCGCAATTAAAATTTGCACAGTATAAAATTATTTTTTGAATAATTTACTATAGAAAAGGCAATCCCTGGCGCAATTAAAATTTGTGACAGTTGAAAATTATTTTTTGAATAATTTACTATAGAAAAGGCAATCCCTGGGATATTTAAAATTTGCGACAGTAGAAAATTATTTTTTGAATAATTTACTGTAGAAAAGGCAATCCCTGGGATATTTAAAATTTGTGACAGTTGAAAATTATTTTTTGAATAATTTACTGTAGAAAAGGCAATCCCTGGCGCACATAAAATTTGCGACAGTAGAAAATTAGTTTTTGAATAATTTACTATAGAAAAGGCAATCCCTGGCGCATTTAAAATTTGTGACAGTTGAAAATTATTTTTTGAATAATTTACTGTAGAAAAGGCAATCCCTGGCGCACATAAAATTTGCGACAGTATAAAATTATTTTTTGAATAATTTACTGTAGAAAAGGCAATCCCTGGCGCAATTAAAATTTGCGACAGTAGAAAATTATTTTTTGAATAATTTACTATAGAAAAGGCAATCCCTGGGATATTTAAAATTTGCGACAGTATAAAATTAGTTTTTGAATAATTTACTATAGAAAAGGCAATCCCTGGCGCAATTAAAATTTGCGACAGTATAAAATTAGTTTTTGAATAATTTACTATAGAAAAGGCAATCCCTGGGATATTTAAAATTTGTGACAGTATAAAATTATTTTTTGAATAATTTACTATAGAAAAGGCAATCCCTGGCGTAATTAAAATTTGTGACAGTATAAAATTATTTTTTGAATAATTTACTGTAGAAAAGGCAATCCCTGGCGCACATAAAATTTGCGACAGTATAAAATTATTTTTTGAATAATTTACTATAGAAAACGCAATCCCTGGCGCACATAAAATTTGCGACAGTATAAAATTATTTTTTGAATAATTTACTATAGAAAAGGCAATCCCTGGCGCACATAAAATTTGCGACAGTATAAAATTAGTTTTTGAATAATTTACTGTAGAAAAGGCAATCCCTGGCGCAATTAAAATTTGCGACAGTAGAAAATTATTTTTTGAATAATTTACTATAGAAAAGGCAATCCCTGGCGCACATAAAATTTGCGACAGTATAAAATTATTTTTTGAATAATTTACTGTAGAAAAGGCAATCCCTGGCGCAATTAAAATTTGCGACAGTATAAAATTATTTTTTGAATAATTTACTATAGAAAAGGCAATCCCTGGCGCACATAAAATTTGCGACAGTATAAAATTAGTTTTTGAATAATTTACTATAGAAAAGGCAATCCCTGGCGCAATTAAAATTTGCGACAGTATAAAATTATTTTTTGAATAATTTACTATAGAAAAGGCAATCCCTGGCGTAATTAAAATTTGTGACAGTTGAAAATTAGTTTTTGAATAATTTACTATAGAAAAGGCAATCCCTGGCGCAATTAAAATTTGCGACAGTAGAAAATTATTTTTTGAATAATTTACTGTAGAAAAGGCAATCCCTGGCGCAATTAAAATTTGTGACAGTATAAAATTATTTTTTGAATAATTTACTATAGAAAAGGCAATCCCTGGCGCACATAAAATTTGCGACAGTAAAAAATTAGTTTTTGAATAATTTACTATAGAAAAGGCAATCCCTGGCGCAATTAAAATTTGTGACAGTATAAAATTAGTTTTTGAATAATTTACTATAGAAAAGGCAATCCCTGGCGCACATAAAATTTGCGACAGTATAAAATTAGTTTTTGAATAATTTACTATAGAAAAGGCAATCCCTGGCGCAATTAAAATTTGCGACAGTAGAAAATTATTTTTTGAATAATTTACTGTAGAAAAGGCAATCCCTGGCGCAATTAAAATTTGCGACAGTATAAAATTATTTTTTGAAAAATTTACTGTAGAAAAGGCAATCCCTGGCGCAATTAAAATTTGCGACAGTATAAAATTAGTTTTTGAAAAATTTTACTATAGAAAAGGCAATCCCTGGCGCAATTAAAATTTGTGACAGTATAAAATTATTTTTTGAATAATTTACTATATAAAAGGCAATCCCTGGCGCAATTAAAATTTGTGACAGTATAAAATTATTTTTTGAATAATTTACTATAGAAAAGGCAATCCCTGGCGCAATTAAAATTTGCGACAGTATAAAATTAGTTTTTGAAAAATTTACTATATAAAAGGCAATCCCTGGCGTAATTAAAATTTGCGACAGTATAAAATTAGTTTTTGAATAATTTACTATAGAAAAGGCAATCCCTGGCGCACATAAAATTTGCGACAGTATAAAATTATTTTTTGAATAATTTACTGTAGAAAAGGCAATCCCTGGCGCAATTAAAATTTGCGACAGTAGAAAATTATTTTTTGAATAATTTACTGTAGAAAAGGCAATCCCTGGCGCAATTAAAATTTGTGACAGTATAAAATTATTTTTTGAATAATTTACTATAGAAAAGGCAATCCCTGGCGCAATTAAAATTTGCGACAGTATAAAATTATTTTTTGAATAATTTACTGTAGAAAAGGCAATCCCTGGCGTAATTAAAATTTGTGACAGTTGAAAATTATTTTTTGAATAATTTACTATAGAAAAGGCAATCCCTGGCGCACATAAAATTTGCGACAGTAAAAAATTAGTTTTTGAATAATTTACTATAGAAAAGGCAATCCCTGGCGCAATTAAAATTTGTGACAGTATAAAATTATTTTTTGAATAATTTACTGTAGAAAAGGCAATCCCTGGCGCAATTAAAATTTGTGACAGTATAAAATTATTTTTTGAATAATTTACTATAGAAAAGGCAATCCCTGGCGCAATTAAAATTTGCGACAGTATAAAATTATTTTTTGAATAATTTACTATAGAAAAGGCAATCCCTGGCGCACATAAAATTTGCGACAGTATAAAATTAGTTTTTGAATAATTTACTATAGAAAAGGCAATCCCTGGCGCAATTAAAATTTGCGACAGTATAAAACTATTTTTTGAATAATTTACTATATAAAAGGCAATCCCTGGCGTAATTAAAATTTGTGACAGTTGAAAATTAGTTTTTGAATAATTTACTATAGAAAAGGCAATCCCTGGCGCAATTAAAATTTGCGACAGTATAAAATTAGTTTTTGAATAATTTACTGTAGAAAAGGCAATCCCTGGCGCAATTAAAATTTGCGACAGTATAAAATTAGTTTTTGAAAAATTTACTGTAGAAAAGGCAATCCCTGGCGCACATAAAATTTGCGACAGTATAAAATTATTTTTTGAATAATTTACTATAGAAAAGGCAATCCCTGGCGCAATTAAAATTTGTGACAGTATAAAATTATTTTTTGAAAAATTTACTGTAGAAAAGGCAATCCCTGGGATATTTAAAATTTGCGACAGTTGAAAATTATTTTTTGAATAATTTACTATAGAAAAGGCAATCCCTGGCGCACATAAAATTTGCGACAGTATAAAATTAGTTTTTGAATAATTTACTATAGAAAAGGCAATCCCTGGCGCAATTAAAATTTGCGACAGTATAAAATTAGTTTTTGAATAATTTACTATAGAAAAGGCAATCCCTGGCGCAATTAAAATTTGCGACAGTATAAAATTATTTTTTGAATAATTTACTATAGAAAAGGCAATCCCTGGCGTAATTAAAATTTGTGACAGTTGAAAATTAGTTTTTGAATAATTTACTATAGAAAAGGCAATCCCTGGCGCAATTAAAATTTGCGACAGTATAAAATTATTTTTTGAATAATTTACTATAGAAAAGGCAATCCCTGGCGTAATTAAAATTTGCGACAGTATAAAATTAGTTTTTGAATAATTTACTATAGAAAAGGCAATCCCTGGCGCACATAAAATTTGCGACAGTATAAAATTATTTTTTGAATAATTTACTATAGAAAAGGCAATCCCTGGCGCACATAAAATTTGCGACAGTATAAAATTATTTTTTGAATAATTTACTATAGAAAAGGCAATCCCTGGCGCAATTAAAATTTGCGACAGTATAAAATTAGTTTTTGAATAATTTACTGTAGAAAAGGCAATCCCTGGCGCAATTAAAATTTGTGACAGTATAAAATTATTTTTTGAATAATTTACTATAGAAAAGGCAATCCCTGGCGCACATAAAATTTGCGACAGTATAAAATTATTTTTTGAATTATTTACTATAGAAAAGGCAATCCCTGGCGTAATTAAAATTTGCGACAGTATAAAATTAGTTTTTGAAAAATTTACTGTAGAAAAGGCAATCCCTGGCGCACATAAAATTTGCGACAGTAGAAAATTATTTTTTGAATAATTTACTATATAAAAGGCAATCCCTGGGATATTTAAAATTTGCGACAGTTGAAAATTATTTTTTGAATAATTTACTGTAGAAAAGGCAATCCCTGGCGCAATTAAAATTTGTGACAGTATAAAATTATTTTTTGAATAATTTACTATAGAAAAGGCAATCCCTGGCGCAATTAAAATTTGCGACAGTATAAAATTAGTTTTTGAAAAATTTACTGTAGAAAAGGCAATCCTGGGATATTTAAAATTTGCGACAGTAGAAAATTATTTTTTGAATAATTTACTGTAGAAAAGGCAATCCCTGGCGTAATTAAAATTTGCGACAGTATAAAATTATTTTTTGAATAATTTACTATATAAAAGGCAATCCCTGGGATATTTAAAATTTGCGACAGTTGAAAATTATTTTTTGAATAATTTACTGTAGAAAAGGCAATCCCTGGCGCAATTAAAATTTGTGACAGTATAAAATTATTTTTTGAATAATTTACTATAGAAAAGGCAATCCCTGGCGCAATTAAAATTTGCGACAGTAGAAAATTATTTTTTGAATAATTTACTATAGAAAAGGCAATCCCTGGCGCACATAAAATTTGTGACAGTAAAAAATTATTTTTTGAATAATTTACTATAGAAAAGGCAATCCCTGGCGCACATAAAATTTGCGACAGTATAAAATTAGTTTTTGAATAATTTACTATAGAAAAGGCAATCCCTGGGATATTTAAAATTTGTGACAGTATAAAATTAGTTTTTGAATAATTTACTATAGAAAAGGCAATCCCTGGGACAAATTTTAAATATCCCAGGTATTGCCTTTTCTATAGTAAATTATTCAAAAACTAATTTTATACTGTCGCAAATTTTATGTGCGCCAGGGATTGCCTTTTCTATAGTAAATTATTCAAAAAATAATTTTCTACTGTCGCAAATTTTAAATATCCCAGGGATTGATTGCCTTTTCTATAGTAAATTATTCAAAAACTAATTTTATACTGTCGCAAATTTTATGTGCGCCAGGGATTGCCTTTTCTATAGTAAATTATTCAAAAAATAATTTTATACTGTCGCAAATTTTATGTGCGCCAGGGATTGCCTTTTCTATAGTAAATTATTCAAAAAATAATTTTATACTGTCACAAATTTTAAATATCCCAGGGATTGCCTTTTCTACAGTAAATTATTCAAAAACTAATTTTATACTGTCGCAAATTTTAATTACGCCAGGGATTGCCTTTTCTATAGTAAATTATTCAAAAAATAATTTTATACTGTCACAAATTTTAATTGCGCCAGGGATTGCCTTTTCTACAGTAAATTATTCAAAAAATAATTTTCTACTGTCGCAAATTGTAAATATCCCAGGGATTGCCTTTTCTATAGTAAATTATTCAAAAACTAATTTTATACTGTCACAAATTTTAAATATCCCAGGGATTGCCTTTTCTATAGTAAATTAATCAAAAACTAATTTTATACTGTCGCAAATTTTATGTGCGCCAGGGATTGCCTTTTCTATAGTAAATTATTCAAAAAATAATTTTTTACTGTCGCAAATTTTATGTGCGCCAGGGATTGCCTTTTCTATAGTAAATTATTCAAAAAATAATTTTATACTGTCACAAATTTTAAATATCCCAGGGATTGCCTTTTCTGTATAAAATTAGTTTTTGAATAATTTACTATAGAAAAGGCAATCCCTGGGATATTTAAAATTTGCGACAGTAGAAAATTATTTTTTGAATAATTTACTATAGAAAAGGCAATCCCTGGCGCACATAAAATTTGCGACAGTATAAAATTAGTTTTTGAATAATTTACTATAGAAAAGGCAATCCCTGGGATATTTAAAATTTGTGACAGTATAAAATTATTTTTTGAATAATTTACTATATAAAAGGCAATCCCTGGGATATTTAAAATTTGCGACAGTAGAAAATTATTTTTTGAATAATTTACTGTAGAAAAGGCAATCCCTGGCGCAATTAAAATTTGTGACAGTATAAAATTATTTTTTGAATAATTTACTATAGAAAAGGCAATCCCTGGCGTAATTAAAATTTGCGACAGTATAAAATTAGTTTTTGAATAATTTACTGTAGAAAAGGCAATCCCTGGGATATTTAAAATTTGTGACAGTATAAAATTATTTTTTGAATAATTTACTATAGAAAAGGCAATCCCTGGCGCACATAAAATTTGCGACAGTATAAAATTATTTTTTGAATAATTTACTATAGAAAAGGCAATCCCTGGCGCACATAAAATTTGCGACAGTATAAAATTAGTTTTTGAATAATTTACTATAGAAAAGGCAATCCCTGGGATATTTAAAATTTGCGACAGTAGAAAATTATTTTTTGAATAATTTACTGTAGAAAAGGCAATCCCTGGCGCAATTAAAATTTGTGACAGTATAAAATTATTTTTTGAATAATTTACTATAGAAAAGGCAATCCCTGGCGCAATTAAAATTTGCGACAGTAGAAAATTATTTTTTGAATAATTTACTGTAGAAAAGGCAATCCCTGGCGCAATTAAAATTTGCGACAGTATAAAATTATTTTTTGAAAAATTTACTATAGAAAAGGCAATCCCTGGCGCAATTAAAATTTGCGACAGTATAAATTAGTTTTTGAATAATTTACTGTAGAAAAGGCAATCCCTGGCGCAATTAAAATTTGCGACAGTAGAAAATTATTTTTTGAATAATTTACTATAGAAAAGGCAATCCCTGGCGCAATTAAAATTTGTGACAGTATAAAATTATTTTTTGAATAATTTACTATAGAAAAGGCAATCCCTGGCGCAATTAAAATTTGCGACAGTAGAAAATTATTTTTTGAATAATTTACTATAGAAAAGGCAATCCCTGGCGCACATAAAATTTGTGACAGTTGAAAATTATTTTTTGAATAATTTACTATAGAAAAGGCAATCCCTGGCGCACATAAAATTTGCGACAGTATAAAATTATTTTTTGAATAATTTACTATAGAAATGGCAATCCCTGGCGCAATTAAAATTTGCGACAGTATAAAATTATTTTTGAATAATTTACTATAGGAAAGGCAATCCCTGGCGTAATTAAAATTTGCGACAGTATAAAATTAGTTTTTGAATAATTTACTATAGAAAAGGCAATCCCTGGCGCAATTAAAATTTGCGACAGTATAAAATTAGTTTTTGAAAAATTTACTGTAGAAAAGGCAATCCCTGGCGCAATTAAAATTTGCGACAGTATAAAATTAGTTTTTGAAAAATTTACTGTAGAAAAGGCAATCCCTGGCGCAATTAAAATTTGCGACAGTATAAAATTATTTTTTGAATAATTTACTATAGAAAAGGCAATCCCTGGCGTAATTAAAATTTGCGACAGTATAAAATTAGTTTTTGAATAATTTACTATAGAAAAGGCAATCCCTGGCGCACATAAAATTTGCGACAGTATAAAATTATTTTTTGAATAATTTACTATAGAAAAGGCAATCCCTGGCGCAATTAAAATTTGTGACAGTATAAAATTATTTTTTGAATAATTTACTATAGAAAAGGCAATCCCTGGCGCAATTAAAATTTGCGACAGTATAAAATTAGTTTTTGAAAAATTTACTGTAGAAAAGGCAATCCCTGGCGCAATTAAAATTTGCGACAGTATAAAATTAGTTTTTGAATAATTTACTGTAGAAAAGCAATCCCTGGCGCAATTAAAATTTGCGACAGTATAAAATTAGTTTTTGAATAATTTACTATAGAAAAGGCAATCCCTGGCGTAATTAAAATTTGTGACAGTTGAAAATTAGTTTTTGAATAATTTACTATAGAAAAGGCAATCCCTGGCGTAATTAAAATTTGCGACAGTATAAAATTAGTTTTTGAATAATTTACTGTAGAAAAGGCAATCCCTGGGATATTTAAAATTTGCGACAGTATAAAATTAGTTTTTGAATAATTTACTGTAGGAAAGGCAATCCCTGGCGCAATTAAAATTTGCGACAGTATAAAATTATTTTTTGAATAATTTACTATAGAAAAGGCAATCCCTGGCGTAATTAAAATTTGTGACAGTTGAAAATAAGTTTTTGAATAATTTACTATAGAAAAGGCAATCCCTGGCGCAATTAAAATTTGCGACAGTATAAAATTATTTTTTGAATAATTTACTATAGAAAAGGCAATCCCTGGCGCACATAAAATTTGCGACAGTATAAAATTAGTTTTTGAATAATTTACTATAGAAAAGGCAATCCCTGGCGCACATAAAATTTGCGACAGTATAAAATTATTTTTTGAATAATTTACTAAAGAAAAGGCAATCCCTGGCGCACATAAAATTTGCGACAGTATAAAATTAGTTTTTGAAAAATTTACTGTAGAAAAGGCAATCCCTGGCGCAATTAAAATTTGCGACAGTATAAAATTAGTTTTTGAATAATTTACTGTAGAAAAGGCAATCCCTGGCGCAATTAAAATTTGTGACAGTAGAAAATTAGTTTTTGAATAATTTACTGTAGAAAAGGCAATCCCTGGCGTAATTAAAATTTGCGACAGTATAAAATTATTTTTTGAATAATTTACTGTAGAAAAGGCAATCCCTGGCGCAATTAAAATTTGTGACAGTATAAAATTATTTTTTGAATAATTTACTATAGAAAAGGCAATCCCTGGCGCAATTAAAATTTGCGACAGTATAAAATTATTTTTTGAATAATTTACTGTAGAAAAGGCAATCCCTGGGATATTTAAAATTTGCGACAGTTGAAAATTATTTTTTGAATAATTTACTGTAGAAAAGGCAATCCCTGGCGCAATTAAAATTTGCGACAGTAGAAAATTATTTTTTGAATAATTTACTGTAGAAAAGGCAATCCCTGGCGCAATTAAAATTTGTGACAGTAGAAAATTATTTTTTGAATAATTTACTGTAGAAAAGGCAATCCCTGGCGCAATTAAAATTTGTGACAGTATAAAATTATTTTTTGAATAATTTACTATAGAAAAGGCAATCCCTGGCGCAATTAAAATTTGCGACAGTATAAAATTATTTTTTGAATAATTTACTGTAGAAAAGGCAATCCCTGGCGCAATTAAAATTTGTGACAGTAGAAAATTATTTTTTGAATAATTTACTGTAGAAAAGGCAATCCCTGGCGCAATTAAAATTTGCGACAGTATAAAATTATTTTTTGAATAATTTACTGTAGAAAAGGCAATCCCTGGCGCAATTAAAATTTGCGACAGTAGAAAATTATTTTTTGAATAATTTACTGTAGAAAAGGCAATCCCTGGGATATTTAAAATTTGCGACAGTTGAAAATTATTTTTTGAATAATTTACTGTAGAAAAGGCAATCCCTGGCGCAATTAAAATTTGTGACAGTATAAAATTATTTTTTGAATAATTTACTATAGAAAAGGCAATCCCTGGCGTAATTAAAATTTGTGACAGTTGAAAATTATTTTTTGAATAATTTACTGTAGAAAAGGCAATCCCTGGGATATTTAAAATTTGTGACAGTATAAAATTATTTTTTGAATAATTTACTATAGAAAAGGCAATCCCTGGCGTAATTAAAATTTGTGACAGTTGAAAATTATTTTTTGAATAATTTACTGTAGAAAAGGCAATCCCTGGGATATTTAAAATTTGCGACAGTTGAAAATTATTTTTTGAATAATTTACTGTAGAAAAGGCAATCCCTGGCGCAATTAAAATTTGCGACAGTAGAAAATTATTTTTTGAATAATTTACTGTAGAAAAGGCAATCCCTGGCGCAATTAAAATTTGTGACAGTAGAAAATTATTTTTTGAATAATTTACTGTAGAAAAGGCAATCCCTGGCGCAATTAAAATTTGTGACAGTATAAAATTATTTTTTGAATAATATACTATACAAAAGGCAATCCCTGGCGCAATTAAAATTTGCGAGAGTATAAAATTATTTTTTGAATAATTTACTGTAGAAAAGGCAATCCCTGGCGCAATTAAAATTTGTGACAGTATAAAATTATTTTTTGAATAATTTACTGTAGAAAAGGCAATCCCTGGCGCAATTAAAATTTGCGACAGTATAAAATTATTTTTTGAATAATTTACTGTAGAAAAGGCAATCCCTGGCGCACTTAAAATTTGCGACAGTAGAAAATTATTTTTTGAATAATTTACTGTAGAAAAGGCAATCCCTGGCGCAATTAAAATTTGTGACAGTAGAAAATTATTTTTTGAATAATTTACTGTAGAAAAGGCAATCCCTGGCGCAATTAAAATTTGTGACAGTATAAAATTATTTTTTGAATAATTTACTATAGAAAAGGCAATCCCTGGCGTAATTAAAATTTGTGACAGTTGAAAATTATTTTTTGAATAATTTACTGTAGAAAAGGCAATCCCTGGGATGTTTAAAATTTGCGACAGTTGAAAATTATTTTTTGAATAATTTACTGTAGAAAAGGCAATCCCTGGCGTAATTAAAATTTGTGACAGTTGAAAATTAGTTTTTGAATAATTTACTATAGAAAAGGCAATCCCTGGCGCAATTAAAATTTGCGACAGTAGAAAATTATTTTTTGAATAATTTACTATAGAAAAGGCAATCCCTGGCGCAATTAAAATTTGCGACAGTATAAAATTAGTTTTTGAATAATTTACTATAGAAAAGGCAATCCCTGGCGCAATTAAAATTTGCGACAGTATAAAATTATTTTTTGAATAATTTACTATAGAAAAGGCAATCCCTGGCGCACATAAAATTTGTGACAGTTGAAAATTATTTTTTGAATAATTTACTATAGAAAAGGCAATCCCTGGCGTAATTAAAATTTGCGACAGTATGTTTTTGAATAATTTACTATAGAAAAGGCAATCCCTGGCGCACATAAAATTTGCGACAGTATAAAATTATTTTTTGAATAATTTACTATAGAAAAGGCAATCCCTGGCGTAATTAAAATTTGTGACAGTTGAAAATTAGTTTTTGAATAATTTACTATAGAAAAGGCAATCCCTGGCGCAATTAAAATTTGCGACAGTAGAAAATTATTTTTTGAATAATTTACTGTAGAAAAGGCAATCCCTGGCGCAATTAAAATTTGCGACAGTAGAAAATTATTTTTTGAATAATTTACTGTAGAAAAGGCAATCCCTGGCGCAATTAAAATTTGTGACAGTAGAAAATTATTTTTTGAATAATTTACTGTAGAAAAGGCAATCCCTGGCGCAATTAAAATTTGCGACAGTATAAAATTATTTTTTGAATAATTTACTGTAGAAAAGGCAATCCCTGGCGCAATTAAAATTTGTGACAGTATAAAATTATTTTTTGAATAATTTACTATAGAAAAGGCAATCCCTGGCGCAATTAAAATTTGCGACAGTATAAAATTATTTTTTGAATAATTTACTGTAGAAAAGGCAATCCCTGGGATATTTAAAATTTGCGACAGTTGAAAATAATTTTTTGAATAATTTACTGTAGAAAAGGCAATCCCTGGCGCAATTAAAATTTGCGACAGTAGAAAATTATTTTTTGAATAATTTACTGTAGAAAAGGCAATCCCTGGCGCAATTAAAATTTGTGACAGTAGAAAATTATTTTTTGAATAATTTACTGTAGAAAAGGCAATCCCTGGCGCAATTAAAATTTGTGACAGTATAAAATTATTTTTTGAATAATTTACTATAGAAAAGGCAATCCCTGGCGCAATTAAAATTTGCGACAGTATAAAATTATTTTTTGAATAATTTACTGTAGAAAAGGCAATCCTTGGCGCAATTAAAATTTGTGACAGTTGAAAATTATTTTTGGAATAATTTACTATAGAAAAGGCAATCCCTGGCGCAATTAAAATTTGCGACAGTATAAAATTAGTTTTTGAATAATTTACTGTAGAAAAGGCAATCCCTGGCGCAATTAAAATTTGTGACAGTATAAAATTATTTTTTGAATAATTTACTATAGAAAAGGCAATCCCTGGCGCAATTAAAATTTGCGACAGTAGAAAATTATTTTTTGAATAATTTACTGTAGAAAAGGCAATCCCTGGCGCAATTAAAATTTGTGACAGTATAAAATTATTTTTTGAATAATTTACTATAGAAAAGGCAATCCCTGGCGCAATTAAAATTTGCGACAGTATAAAATTAGTTTTTGAATAATTTACTATAGAAAAGGCAATCCCTGGGATATTTAAAATTTGCGACAGTATAAAATTAGTTTTTGAAAAATTTACTATATAAAAGGCAATCCCTGGCGCAATTAAAATTTGCGACAGTATAAAATTATTTTTTGAATAATTTACTATAGAAAAGGCAATCCCTGGCGCACATAAAATTTGTGACAGTTGAAAATTATTTTTTGAATAATTTACTATAGAAAAGGCAATCCCTGGCGTAATTAAAATTTGCGACAGTATAAAATTAGTTTTTGAATAATTTACTATAGAAAAGGCAATCCCTGGCGCACATAAAATTTGCGACAGTATAAAATTATTTTTTGAATAATTTACTATAGAAAAGGCAATCCCTGGGATATTTAAAATTTGCGACAGTATAAAATTAGTTTTTGAATAATTTACTGTAGAAAAGGCAATCCCTGGCGCAATTAAAATTTGCGACAGTATAAAATTAGTTTTTGAATAATTTACTGTAGAAAAGGCAATCCCTGGCGCAATTAAAATTTGCGACAGTAGAAAATTATTTTTTGAATAATTTACTGTAGAAAAGGCAATCCCTGGCGCAATTAAAATTTGTGACAGTATAAAATTATTTTTTGAATAATTTACTGTAGAAAAGGCAATCCCTGGCGCAATTAAAATTTGCGACAGTATAAAATTATTTTTTGAATAATTTACTATAGAAAAGGCAATCCCTGGCGCAATTAAAATTTGCGACAGTAGAAAATTATTTTTTGAATAATTTACTGTAGAAAAGGCAATCCCTGGCGCAATTAAAATTTTCGACAGTATAAAATTAGTTTTTGAATAATTTACTATAGAAAAGGCAATCCCTGGCGTAATTAAGATTTGTGACAGTTGAAAATTAGTTTTTGAATAATTTACTATAGAAAAGGCAATCCCTGGCGTAATTAAAATTTGCGACAGTATAAAATTATTTTTTGAATAATTTACTATAGAAAAGGCAATCCCTGGCGCACATAAAATTTGCGACAGTATAAAATTATTTTTTGAATAATTTACTATATAAAAGGCAATCCCTGGCGTAATTAAAATTTGTGACAGTATAAAATTATTTTTTGAATAATTTACTGTAGAAAAGGCAATCCCTGGCGCAATTAAAATTTGTGACAGTATAAAATTATTTTTTGAATAATTTACTATAGAAAAGGCAATCCCTGGCGCAATTAAAATTTGCGACAGTAGAAAATTATTTTTTGAATAATTTACTGTAGAAAAGGCAATCCCTGGCGCAATTAAAATTTGTGACAGTTGAAAATTATTTTTTGAATAATTTACTATAGAAAAGGCAATCCCTGGCGCAATTAAAATTTGCGACAGTATAAAATTAGTTTTTGAATAATTTACTGTAGAAAAGGCAATCCTGGCGCAATTAAAATTTGTGACAGTATAAAATTATTTTTTGAATAATTTACTATAGAAAAGGCAATCCCTGGCGCAATTAAAATTTGCGACAGTATAAAATTATTTTTTGAATAATTTACTATAGAAAAGGCAATCCCTGGCGTAATTAAAATTTGCGACAGTATAAAATTAGTTTTTGAATAATTTACTGTAGAAAAGGCAATCCTGGCGTAATTAAAATTTGCGACAGTATAAAATTATTTTTTGAATAATTTACTGTAGAAAAGGCAATCCCTGGCGCAATTAAAATTTGTGACAGTTGAAAATTATTTTTTGAATAATTTACTATAGAAAAGGCAATCCCTGGCG
The DNA here is from genome assembly GCA_963930735.1 of Dioctria linearis. Taxonomy (NCBI): domain Eukaryota; kingdom Metazoa; phylum Arthropoda; class Insecta; order Diptera; family Asilidae; genus Dioctria; species Dioctria linearis. Next base: position 77,297 of record CAWVNZ010002465.1, on the reverse strand, counting down.
CAATTAAAATTTGCGACAGTATAAAATTAGTTTTTGAATAATTTACTATAGAAAAGGCAATCCCTGGCGCAATTAAAATTTGCGACAGTATAAAATTATTTTTTGAATAATTTACTATATAAAAGGCAATCCCTGGCGTAATTAAAATTTGCGACAGTATAAAATTATTTTTTGAATAATTTACTATAGAAAAGGCAATCCCTGGCGCAATTAAAATTTGCGACAGTAGAAAATTATTTTTTGAATAATTTACTGTAGAAAAGGCAATCCCTGGCGCAATTAAAATTTGTGACAGTTGAAAATTATTTTTTGAATAATTTACTATAGAAAAGGCAATCCCTGGCGCAATTAAAATTTGCGACAGTATAAAATTAGTTTTTGAATAATTTACTATAGAAAAGGCAATCCCTGGCGCAATTAAAATTTGCGACAGTATAAAATTAGTTTTTGAATAATTTACTATAGAAAAGGCAATCCCTGGCGCAATTAAAATTTGCGACAGTATAAAATTATTTTTTGAATAATTTACTATAGAAAAGGCAATCCCTGGCGTAATTAAAATTTGCGACAGTATAAAACTAGTTTTTGAATAATTTACTGTAGAAGAGGCAATCCCTGGCGCACATAAAATTTGCGACAGTATAAAATTATTTTTTGAATAATTTACTATATAAAAGGCAATCCCTGGCGTAATTAAAATTTGTGACAGTATAAAATTATTTTTTGAATAATTTACTGTAGAAAAGGCAATCCCTGGCGCAATTAAAATTTGTGACAGTATAAAATTATTTTTTGAATAATTTACTATAGAAAAGGCAATCCCTGGCGCAATTAAAATTTGCGACAGTAGAAAATTATTTTTTGAATAATTTACTGTAGAAAAGGCAATCCCTGGCGCAATTAAAATTTGTGACAGTATAAAATTATTTCTTGAATAATTTACTATAGAAAAGGCAATCCCTGGCGCAATTAAAATTTGTGACAGTAGAAAATATTTTTTTGAATAATTTACTGTAGAAAAGGCAATCCCTGGGATATTTAAAATTTGCGACAGTATAAAATTAGTTTTTGAATAATTTACTATAGAAAAGGCAATCCCTGGCGCCACATAAAATTTGCGACAGTATAAAATTAGTTTTTGAAAAATTTACTATATAAAAGGCAATCCCTGGCGCAATTAAAATTTGTGACAGTTGAAAATTATTTTTTGAATAATTTACTATAGAAAAAGGCAATCCCTGGCGTAATTAAAATTTGCGACAGTATAAAATTAGTTTTTGAATAATTTACTATAGAAAAAGGCAATCCCTGGCGCACATAAAATTTGCGACAGTATAAAATTATTTTTTGAATAATTTACTATAGAAAAGGCAATCCCTGGCGTAATTAAAATTTGTGACAGTTGAAAATTAGTTTTTGAATAATTTACTATAGAAAAGGCAATCCCTGGCGCAATTAAAATTTGCGACAGTAGAAAATTATTTTTTGAATAATTTACTGTAGAAAAGGCAATCCCTGGCGCAATTAAAATTTGTGACAGTATAAAAATTATTTTTTGAATAATTTACTATAGAAAAGGCAATCCCTGGCGCAATTAAAATTTGTGACAGTATAAAATTAGTTTTTGAATAATTTACTATAGAAAAGGCAATCCCTGGCGCACATAAAATTTGCGACACAGTATAAAATTATTTTTTGAATAATTTACTATAGAAAAGGCAATCCCTGGCGCAATTAAAATTTGCGACAGTAGAAAATTATTTTTTGAATAATTTACTGTAGAAAAGGCAATCCCTGGCGCAATTAAAATTTGCGACAGTATAAAATTATTTTTTGAATAATTTACTATAGAAAAGGCAATCCCTGGCGTAATTAAAATTTGTGACAGTTGAAAAATTAGTTTTTGAATAATTTACTATAGAAAAGGCAATCCCTGGCGCAATTAAAATTTGCGACAGTATAAAATTATTTTTTGAATAATTTACTATAGAAAAGGCAATCCCTGGCGCAATTAAAATTTGCGACAGTATAAAATTATTTTTTGAATAATTTACTATAGAAAAGGCAATCCCTGGCGCACATAAAATTTGCGACAGTATAAAATTAGTTTTTTGAATAATTTACTATATAAAAGGCAATCCCTGGCGCAATTAAAATTTGCGACAGTAGAAAATTATTTTTTGAATAATTTACTGTAGAAAAGGCAATCCCTGGCGCAATTAAAATTTGTGACAGTATAAAATTAGTTTTTGAATAATTTACTATAGAAAAGGCAATCCCTGGCGCACATAAAATTTGCGACAGTATAAAATTATTTTTTGAATAATTTACTATAGAAAAGGCAATCCCTGGCGCAATTAAAATTTGCGACAGTAGAAAATTATTTTTTGAATAATTTACTGTAGAAAAGGCAATCCCTGGCGCAATTAAAATTTGCGACAGTATAAAATTATTTTTTGAATAATTTACTATAGAAAAGGCAATCCCTGGCGTAATTAAAATTTGTGACAGTTGAAAATTAGTTTTTGAATAATTTACTATAGAAAAGGCAATCCCTGGCGCAATTAAAATTTGCGACAGTATAAAATTATTTTTTGAATAATTTACTATAGAAAAGGCAATCCCTGGCGCAATTAAAATTTGCGACAGTATAAAATTATTTTTTGAATAATTTACTATAGAAAAGGCAATCCCTGGCGCACATAAAATTTGCGACAGTATAAAATTAGTTTTTGAATAATTTACTATATAAAAGGCAATCCCTGGCGCAATTAAAATTTGCGACAGTAGAAAATTATTTTTTGAATAATTTACTATAGAAAAGGCAATCCCTGGCGCACATAAAATTTGCGACAGTATAAAATTATTTTTTGAATAATTTACTATAGAAAAGGCAATCCCTGGCGCAATTAAAAGTTGCGACAGTATAAAATTATTTTTTGAATAATTTACTGTAGAAAAGGCAATCCCTGGGATATTTAAAATTTGCGACAGTTGAAAATTATTTTTTGAATAATTTACTGTAGAAAAGGCAATCCCTGGCGCAATTAAAATTTGCGACAGTATAAAATTAGTTTTTGAATAATTTACTGTAGAAAAGGCAATCCTGGCGCAATTAAAATTTGCGACAGTTATAAAATTAGTTTTTGAAAATTTACTGTAGAAAAGGCAATCCCTGGCGCACATAAAATTTGCGACAGTAATAAAATTATTTTTTGAATAATTTACTATAGAAAAGGCAATCCCTGGCGTAATTAAAATTTGTGACAGTATAAAATTATTTTTGAATAATTTACTATAGAAAAGGCAATCCCTGGCGCACATAAATTTGCGACAGTATAAAATTAGTTTTTGAATAATTTACTATAGAAAAGGCAATCCCTGGCGCAATTAAAATTTGCGACAGTATAAAATTATTTTTTTGAATAATTTACTATAGAAAAGGCAATCCCTGGCGCACATAAAATTTGCGACAGTATAAAATTATTTTTTGAATAATTTACTATAGAAAAGGCAATCCCTGGCGCAATTAAAATTTGCGACAGTATAAAATTATTTTTTGAATAATTTACTGTAGAAAAGGCAATCCCTGGGATATTTAAAATTTGCGACAGTTGAAAATTATTTTTTTGAATAATTTACTATAGAAAAGGCAATCCCTGGCGTAATTAAAATTTGTGACAGTATAAATTATTTTTTGAATAATTTACTATAGAAAACGCAATCCTGGCGCACATAAAATTTGCGACAGTATAAAATTAGTTTTTGAATAATTTACTATATAAAAGGCAATCCCTGGCGCAATTAAAATTTGCGACAGTAGAAAATTATTTTTTGAATAATTTACTATAGAAAAGGCAATCCCTGGCGCACATAAAATTTGCGACAGTATAAAATTATTTTTTGAATAATTTACTATAGAAAAGGCAATCCCTGGCGCAATTAAAATTTGTGACAGTTGAAAATTAGTTTTTGAATAATTTACTATAGAAAAGGCAATCCCTGGCGCAATTAAAATTTGCGACAGTATAAAATTATTTTTTGAATAATTTACTACAGAAAAGGCAATCCCTGGCGCACATAAAATTTGCGACAGTATAAAATTATTTTTTGAATAATTTACTGTAGAAAAGGCAATCCCTGGCGCAATTAAAATTTGCGACAGTATAAAATTAGTTTTTGAATAATTTACTATAGAAAAGGCAATCCCTGGCGCAATTAAAATTTGCGACAGTATAAAATTATTTTTTGAATAATTTACTGTAGAAAAGGCAATCCCTGGGATATTTAAAATTTGCGACAGTTGAAAATTATTTTTTGAATAATTTACTATAGAAAAGGCAATCCCTGGCGCACATAAAATTTGCGACAGTATAAAATTAGTTTTTGAATAATTTACTATAGAAAAGGCAATCCCTGGCGCAATTAAAATTTGCGACAGTATAAAATTATTTTTTGAATAATTTACTATAGAAAAGGCAATCCCTGGCGCAATTAAAATTTGCGACAGTATAAAATTATTTTTTGAATAATTTACTATAGAAAAGGCAATCCCTGGCGCAATTAAAATTTGCGACAGTATAAAATTAGTTTTTGAATAATTTACTATAGAAAAGGCAATCCCTGGCGCAATTAAAATTTGCGACAGTATAAAATTATTTTTTGAATAATTTACTATAGAAAAGGCAATCCCTGGCGTAATTAAAATTTGTGACAGTTGAAAATTAGTTTTTGAATAATTTACTATAGAAAAGGCAATCCCTGGCGCACATAAAATTTGCGACAGTAGAAAATTATTTTTTGAATAATTTACTGTAGAAAAGGCAATCCCTGGCGCAATTAAAATTTGCGACAGTATAAAATTATTTTTTGAATAATTTACTGTAGAAAAGGCAATCCCTGGCGCAATTAAAATTTGCGACAGTATAAAATTATTTTTTGAATAATTTACTATAGAAAGGGCAATCCCTGGCGCAATTAAAATTTGCGACAGTAGAAAATTATTTTTTGAATAATTTACTGTAGAAAAGGCAATCCCTGGCGCAATTAAAATTTGCGACAGTATAAAATTATTTTTTGAATAATTTACTGTAGAAAAGGCAATCCCTGGCGCAATTAAAATTTGCGACAGTATAAAATTAGTTTTTGAATAATTTACTATAGAAAAGGCAATCCCTGGCGCAATTAAAATTTGCGACAGTATAAAATTATTTTTTGAATAATTTACTGTAGAAAAGGCAATCCCTGGCGCAATTAAAATTTGCGACAGTATAAAATTATTTTTTGAATAATTTACTATAGAAAAGGCAATCCCTGGCGTAATTAAAATTTGTGACAGTTGAAAATTAGTTTTTGAATAATTTACTATAGAAAAGGCAATCACTGGCGCACATAAAATTTGCGACAGTAGAAAATTATTTTTTGAATAATTTACTGTAGAAAAGGCAATCCCTGGCGCAATTAAAATTTGTGACAGTATAAAATTAGTTTTTGAATAATTTACTATAGAAAAGGCAATCCCTGGGATATTTAAAATTTGCGACAGTATAAAATTAGTTTTTGAATAATTTACTATAGAAAAGGCAATCCCTGGCGTAATTAAAATTTGCGACAGTATAAAATTAGTTTTTGAATAATTTACTATAGAAAAGGCAATCCCTGGGATATTTAAAATTTGCGACAGTATAAAATTAGTTTTTGAATAATTTACTATAGAAAAGGCAATCCCTGGGATATTTAAAATTTGTGACAGTATAAAATTAGTTTTTGAATAATTTACTATAGAAAAGGTAATCCCTGGGATATTTAAAATTTGCGACAGTATAAAATTAGTTTTTGTATAATTTACTATAGAAAAGGCAATCCCTGGCGCAATTAAAATTTGCGACAGTATAAAATTATTTTTTGAATAATTTACTATAGAAAAGGCAATCCCTGGGATATTTAAAATTTGTGACAGTATAAAATTAGTTTTTGAATAATTTACTATAGAAAAGGCAATCCCTGGCGTAATTAAAATTTGCGACAGTAGAAAATTATTTTTTGAATAATTTACTATAGAAAAGGCAATCCCTGGCGCAATTAAAATTTGCGACAGTATAAAATTAGTTTTTGAATAATTTACTATAGAAAAGGCAATCCCTGGCGTAATTAAAATTTGCGACAGTATAAAATTAGTTTTTGAATAATTTACTATAGAAAAGGCAATCCCTGGCGCACATAAAATTTGCGACAGTATAAAATTATTTTTTGAATAATTTACTATAGAAAAGGCAATCCCTGGCGTAATTAAAATTTGCGACAGTATAAAATTAGTTTTTGAATAATTTACTGTAGAAAAGGCAATCCCTGGGATATTTAAAATTTGTGACAGTATAAAATTATTTTTTGAATAATTTACTATAGAAAAGGCAATCCCTGGCGCACATAAAATTTGCGACAGTAAAAAATTAGTTTTTGAATAATTTACTGTAGAAAAGGCAATCCCTGGCGCAATTAAAATTTGTGACAGTATAAAATTATTTTTTGAATAATTTACTATATAAAAGGCAATCCCTGGCGCAATTAAAATTTGTGACAGTATAAAATTATTTTTTGAATAATTTACTATAGAAAAGGCAATCCCTGGCGTAATTAAAATTTGTGACAGTAGAAAATTAGTTTTTGAATAATTTACTATAGAAAAGGCAATCCCTGGCGCACATAAAATTTGCGACAGTAGAAAATTAGTTTTTGAATAATTTACTATAGAAAAGGCCATCCCTGGCGCAATTAAAATTTGTGACAGTATAAAATTATTTTTTGAATAATTTACTATATAAAAGGCAATCCCTGGCGTAATTAAAATTTGTGACAGTAGAAAATTAGTTTTTGAATAATTTACTATAGAAAAGGCAATCCCTGGCGCACATAAAATTTGCGACAGTAGAAAATTAGTTTTTGAATAATTTACTATAGAAAAGGCAATCCCTGGCGCAATTAAAATTTGCGACAGTATAAAATTAGTTTTTGAATAATTTACTGTAGAAAAGGCAATCCCTGGCGCAATTAAAATTTGTGACAGTATAAAATTATTTTTTGAATAATTTACTATATAAAAGGCAATCCCTGGCGCACATAAAATTTGCGACAGTAAAAAATTAGTTTTTGAATAATTTACTATAGAAAAGGCAATCCCTGGCGCAATTAAAATTTGCGACAGTATAAAATTATTTTTTGAATAATTTACTATAGAAAAGGCAATCCCTGGGATATTTAAAATTTGTGACAGTATAAAATTATTTTTTGAATAATTTACTATATAAAAGGCAATCCCTGGCGCACATAAAATTTGCGACAGTATAAAATTAGTTTTTGAATAATTTACTATAGAAAAGGCAATCCCTGGCGCAATTAAAATTTGTGACAGTATAAAATTAGTATTTGAATAATTTACTATAGAAAAGGCAATCCCTGGCGTAATTAAAATTTGTGACAGTAGAAAATTATTTTTTGAATAATTTACTATATAAAAGGCAATCCCTGGCGCAATTAAAATTTGTGACAGTATAAAATTATTTTTTGAATAATTTACTATAGAAAAGGCAATCCCTGGCGTAATTAAAATTTGTGACAGTATAAAATTAGTTTTTGAATAATTTACTATAGAAAAGGCAATCCCTGGGATATTTAAAATTTGTGACAGTATAAAATTAGTTTTTGAATAATTTACTATAGAAAAGGCAATCCCTGGCGTAATTAAAATTTGCGACAGTAGAAAATTATTTTTTGAATAATTTACTATAGAAAAGGCAATCCCTGGCGCAATTAAAATTTGCGACAGTATAAAATTAGTTTTTGAATAATTATAATTATTCAAAAAATAATTTTATACTGTCGCAAATTTTATGTGCGCCAGGGATTGCCTTTTCTATAGTAAATTATTCAAAAACTAATTTTATACTGTCGCAAATTTTAATTACGCCAGGGATTGCCTTTTCTATAGTAAATTATTCAAAAACTAATTTTATACTGTCGCAAATTTTAATTGCGCCAGGGATTGCCTTTTCTATAGTAAATTATTCAAAAACTAATTTTCTACTGTCGCAAATTTTAATTACGCCAGGGATTGCCTTTTCTATAGTAAATTATTCAAAAACTAATTTTATACTGTCACAAATTTTAAATATCCCAGGGATTGCCTTTTCTATAGTAAATTATTCAAAAACTAATTTTATACTGTCGCAAATTTTAAATATCCCAGGGATTGCCTTTTCTATAGTAAATTATTCAAAAACTAATTTTATACTGTCGCAAATTTTAATTACGCCAGGGATTGCCTTTTCTATAGTAAATTATTCAAAAACTAATTTTCTACTGTCGCAAATTTTATGTGCGCCAGGGATTGCCTTTTCTATAGTAAATTATTCAAAAACTAATTTTCTACTGTCACAAATTTTAATTACGCCAGGGATTGCCTTTTCTATAGTAAATTATTCAAAAAATAATTTTATACTGTCACAAATTTTAATTACGCCAGGGATTGCCTTTTATATAGTAAATTATTCAAAAAATAATTTTATACTGTCGCAAATTTTAATTGCGCCAGGGATTGCCTTTTCTATAGTAAATTATTCAAAAACTAATTTTATACTGTCGCAAATTTTATGTGCGCCAGGGATTGCCTTTTCTATAGTAAATTATTCAAAAAATAATTTTATACTGTCACAAATTTTAAATATCCCAGGGATTGCCTTTTCTATAGTAAATTATTCAAAAACTAATTTTATACTGTCACAAATTTTAAATATCCCAGGGATTGCCTTTTCTATAGTAAATTATTCAAAAACTAATTTTCAACTGTCACAAATTTTAATTGCGCCAGGGATTGCCTTTTCTATAGTAAATTATTCAAAAAATAATTTTATACTGTCGCAAATTTTAATTACGCCAGGGATTGCCTTTTCTATAGTAAATTATTCAAAAAATAATTTTATACTGTCGCAAATTTTATGTGCGCCAGGGATTGCCTTTTCTATAGTAAATTATTCAAAAACTAATTTTCTACTGTCACAAATTTTAATTACGCCAGGGATTGCCTTTTCTATAGTAAATTATTCAAAAAATAATTTTATACTGTCACAAATTTTAATTGCGCCAGGGATTGCCTTTTCTATAGTAAATTATTCAAAAACTAATTTTATACTGTCGCAAATTTTAATTGCGCCAGGGATTGCCTTTTCTATAGTAAATTATTCAAAAACTAATTTTATACTGTCGCAAATTTTAATTACGCCAGGGATTGCCTTTTCTATAGTAAATTATTCAAAAACTAATTTTATACTGTCGCAAATTTTAATTACGCCAGGGATTGCCTTTTATATAGTAAATTATTCAAAAAATAATTTTATACTGTCGCAAATTTTAATTGCGCCAGGGATTGCCTTTTCTATAGTAAATTATTCAAAAACTAATTTTATACTGTCGCAAATTTTAATTGCGCCAGGGATTGCCTTTTCTATAGTAAATTATTCAAAAACTAATTTTCAACTGTCACAAATTTTAATTACGCCAGGGATTGCCTTTTCTATAGTAAATTATTCAAAAAATAATTTTATACTGTCGCAAATTTTAATTGCGCCAGGGATTGCCTTTTCTATAGTAAATTATTCAAAAACTAATTTTATACTGTCGCAAATTTTAATTGCGCCAGGGATTGCCTTTTCTATAGTAAATTATTCAAAAACTAATTTTCAACTGTCACAAATTTTAATTACGCCAGGGATTGCCTTTTCTATAGTAAATTATTCAAAAAATAATTTTATACTGTCGCAAATTTTAATTGCGCCAGGGATTGCCTTTTCTATAGTAAATTATTCAAAAACTAATTTTATACTGTCGCAAATTTTATGTGCGCCAGGGATTGCCTTTTCTATAGTAAATTATTCAAAAACTAATTTTCAACTGTCACAAATTTTAATTACGCCAGGGATTGCCTTTTCTATAGTAAATTATTCAAAAAATAATTTTCTACTGTCGCAAATTTTAATTGCGCCAGGGATTGCCTTTTCTATAGTAAATTATTCAAAAACTAATTTTATACTGTCGCAAATTTTAATTGCGCCAGGGATTGCCTTTTCTATAGTAAATTATTCAAAAACTAATTTTCTACTGTCGCAAATTTTAAATATCCCAGGGATTGCCTTTTCTATAGTAAATTATTCAAAAACTAATTTTATACTGTCGCAAATTTTATGTGCGCCAGGGATTGCCTTTTCTACAGTAAATTATTCAAAAAATAATTTTATAGTGTCACAAATTTTAATTGCGCCAGGGATTGCCTTTTCTACAGTAAATTATTCAAAAAATAATTTTATACTGTCGCAAATTTTAATTGCGCCAGGGATTGCCTTTTCTATAGTAAATTATTCAAAAACTAATTTTATACTGTCGCAAATTTTATGTGCGCCAGGGATTGCCTTTTCTATAGTAAATTATTCAAAAAATAATTTTATACTGTCGCAAATTTTAATTGCGCCAGGGATTGCCTTTTCTATAGTAAATTATTCAAAAACTAATTTTATACTGTCGCAAATTTTAATTGCGCCAGGGATTGCCTTTTCTATAGTAAATTATTCAAAAACTAATTTTCAACTGTCACAAATTTTAATTACGCCAGGGATTGCCTTTTCTATAGTAAATTATTCAAAAACTAATTTTCTACTGTCGCAAATTTTATGTGCGCCAGGGATTGCCTTTTCTACAGTAAATTATTCAAAAAATAATTTTCAACTGTCACAAATTTTAAATATCCCAGGGATTGCCTTTTCTATAGTAAATTATTCAAAAACTAATTTTCAACTGTCACAAATTTTAATTACGCCAGGGATTGCCTTTTCTATAGTAAATTATTCAAAAACTAATTTTCAACTGTCACAAATTTTAATTGCGCCAGGGATTGCCTTTTCTATAGTAAATTATTCAAAAAATAATTTTATACTGTCACAAATTTTAATTGCGCCAGGGATTGCCTTTTCTATAGTAAATTATTCAAAAAATAATTTTATACTGTCGCAAATTTTATGTGCGCCAGGGATTGCCTTTTCTACAGTAAATTATTCAAAAAATAATTTTATACTGTCACAAATTTTAATTACGCCAGGGATTGCCTTTTCTACAGTAAATTATTCAAAAAATAATTTTATACTGTCACAAATTTTAATTACGCCAGGGATTGCCTTTTCTATAGTAAATTATTCAAAAAATAATTTTATACTGTCACAAATTTTAAATATCCCAGGGATTGCCTTTTCTATAGTAAATTATTCAAAAACTAATTTTATACTGTCGCAAATTTTATGTGCGCCAGGGATTGCCTTTTCTATAGTAAATTATTCAAAAAATAATTTTCTACTGTCGCAAATTTTATGTGCGCCAGGGATTGCCTTTTCTATAGTAAATTATTCAAAAAATAATTTTATACTGTCGCAAATTTTAATTGCGCCAGGGATTGCCTTTTCTATAGTAAATTATTCAAAAACTAATTTTCAACTGTCACAAATTTTAATTGCGCCAGGGATTGCCTTTTCTATAGTAAATTATTCAAAAAATAATTTTATACTGTCACAAATTTTAATTACGCCAGGGATTGCCTTTTCTATAGTAAATTATTCAAAAAATAATTTTATACTGTCGCAAATTTTAATTGCGCCAGGGATTGCCTTTTCTATAGTAAATTATTCAAAAAATAATTTTATACTGTCGCAAATTTTAATTACGCCAGGGATTGCCTTTTATATAGTAAATTATTCAAAAAATAATTTTATACTGTCACAAATTTTAAATATCCCAGGGATTGCCTTTTCTATAGTAAATTATTCAAAAACTAATTTTATACTGTCGCAAATTTTATGTGCGCCAGGGATTGCCTTTTCTATAGTAAATTATTCAAAAAATAATTTTCTACTGTCGCAAATTTTAATTACGCCAGGGATTGCCTTTTCTATAGTAAATTATTCAAAAACTAATTTTCAACTGTCACAAATTTTAATTACGCCAGGGATTGCCTTTTCTATAGTAAATTATTCAAAAAATAATTTTATACTGTCGCAAATTTTATGTGCGCCAGGGATTGCCTTTTCTATAGTAAATTATTCAAAAAATAATTTTCTACTGTCGCAAATTTTAATTGCGCCAGGGATTGCCTTTTCTACAGTAAATTTTTCAAAAACTAATTTTATACTGTCGCAAATTTTATGTGCGCCAGGGATTGCCTTATCTATAGTAAATTATTCAAAAAATAATTTTATACTGTCGCAAATTTTAATTACGCCAGGGATTGCCTTTTCTATAGTAAATTATTCAAAAACTAATTTTCAACTGTCACAAATTTTAATTACGCCAGGGATTGCCTTTTCTATAGTAAATTATTCAAAAAATAATTTTATACTGTCGCAAATTTTAATTGCGCCAGGAATTGCCTTTTCTATAGTAAATTATTCAAAAAATAATTTTCTACTGTCGCAAATTTTAATTGCGCCAGGGATTGCCTTTTCTATAGTAAATTATTCAAAAACTAATTTTCAACTGTCACAAATTTTAATTACGCCAGGGATTGCCTTTTCTATAGTAAATTATACAAAAAATAATTTTATACTGTCGCAAATTTTAATTGCGCCAGGGATTGCCTTTTCTACAGTAAATTATTCAAAAAATAATTTTATACTGTCGCAAATTTTATGTGCGCCAGGGATTGCCTTTTCTATAGTAAATTATTCAAAAAATAATTTTATACTGTCGCAAATTTTAAATATCCCAGGGATTGCCTTTTCTATAGTAAATTATTCAAAAAATAATTTTCAACTGTCACAAATTTTATGTGCGCCAGGGATTGCCTTTTCTATAGTAAATTATTCAAAAAATAATTTTATACTGTCACAAATTTTAATTACGCCAGGGATTGCCTTTTCTATAGTAAATTATTCAAAAAATAATTTTCAACTGTCGCAAATTTTAAATATCCCAGGGATTGCCTTTTCTATAGTAAATTATTCAAAAACTAATTTTATACTGTCGCAAATTTTAAATATCCCAGGGATTGCCTTTTCTATAGTAAATTATTCAAAAACTAATTTTATACTGTGGCAAATTTTAATTGCGCCAGGGATTGCCTTTTCTACAGTAAATTATTCAAAAAATAATTTTCTACTGTCGCAAATTTTAATTGCGCCAGGGATTGCCTTTTCTATAGTAAATTTTTCAAAAACTAATTTTATACTGTCACAAATTTTAATTACGCCAGGGATTGCCTTTTCTATAGTAAATTATTCAAAAAATAATTTTATACTGTCGCAAATTTTAAATATCCCAGGGATTGCCTTTTCTATAGTAAATTATTCAAAAAATAATTTTCAACTGTCACAAATTTTATGTGCGCCAGGGATTGCCTTTTCTATAGTAAATTATTCAAAAAATAATTTTATACTGTCGCAAATTTTAATTGCGCCAGGGATTGCCTTTTCTACAGTAAATTATTCAAAAACTAATTTTTTACTGTCGCAAATTTTAATTGCGCCAGGGATTGCCTTTTCTACAGTAAATTATTCAAAAAATAATTTTATACTGTCGCAAATTTTATGTGCGCCAGGGATTGCCTTTTCTATAGTAAATTATTCAAAAAATAATTTTATACTGTCGCAAATTTTAAATATCCCAGGGATTGCCTTTTCTATAGTAAATTATTCAAAAAATAATTTTCAACTGTCACAAATTTTATGTGCGCCAGGGATTGCCTTTTCTATAGTAAATTATTCAAAAAATAATTTTATACTGTCGCAAATTTTAATTGCGCCAGGGATTGCCTTTTCTACAGTAAATTATTCAAAAACTAATTTTTTACTGTCGCAAATTTTATGTGCGCCAGGGATTGCCTTTTCTATAGTAAATTATTCAAAAAATAATTTTATACTGTCACAAATTTTAATTGCGCCAGGGATTGCCTTTTCTACAGTAAATTATTCAAAAACTAATTTTTTACTGTCGCAAATTTTATGTGCGCCAGGGATTGCCTTTTCTATAGTAAATTATTCAAAAACTAATTTTCAACTGTCGCAAATTTTAATTGCGCCAGGGATTGCCTTTTCTACAGTAAATTATTCAAAAAATAATTTTATACTGTCGCAAATTTTAATTGCGCCAGGGATTGCCTTTTCTACAGTAAATTTTTCAAAAAATAATTTTATACTGTCGCAAATTTTAATTGCGCCAGGGATTGCCTTTTCTATAGTAAATTATTCAAAAAATAATTTTATACTGTCGCAAATTTTAAATACGCCAGGGATTGCCTTTTCTACAGTAAATTATTCAAAAACTAATTTTTTACTGTCGCAAATTTTAAATATCCCAGGGATTGCCTTTTCTACAGTAAATTATTCAAAAACTAATTTTTTACTGTCGCAAATTTTATGTGCGCCAGGGATTGCCTTTTCTACAGTAAATTATTCAAAAACTAATTTTTTACTGTCGCAAATTTTAATTGCGCCAGGGATTGCCTTTTCTACAGTAAATTATTCAAAAACTAATTTTTTACTGTCGCAAATTTTATGTGCGCCAGGGATTGCCTTTTCTATAGTAAATTATTCAAAAAATAATTTTATACTGTCGCAAATTTTAATTACGCCAGGGATTGCCTTTTCTATAGTAAATTATTCAAAAACTAATTTTCAACTGTCACAAATTTTAAATATCCCAGGGATTGCCTTTTATATAGTAAATTTTTCAAAAACTAATTTTATACTGTCGCAAATTTTAATTGCGCCAGGGATTGCCTTTTCTATAGTAAATTATTCAAAAAATAATTTTCTACTGTCGCAAATTTTAAATATCCCAGGGATTGCCTTTTCTACAGTAAATTATTCAAAAAATAATTTTATACTGTCGCAAATTTTAATTGCGCCAGGGATTGCCTTTTCTATAGTAAATTATTCAAAAAATAATTTTATACTGTCGCAAATTTTAAATACGCCAGGGATTGCCTTTTCTACAGTAAATTATTCAAAAAATAATTTTTTACTGTCGCAAATTTTAAATATCCCAGGGATTGCCTTTTCTACAGTAAATTTTTCAAAAACTAATTTTTTACTGTCGCAAATTTTATGTGCGCCAGGGATTGCCTTTTCTACAGTAAATTATTCAAAAACTAATTTTTTACTGTCGCAAATTTTAATTGCGCCAGGGATTGCCTTTTCTACAGTAAATTATTCAAAAACTAATTTTTTACTGTCGCAAATTTTATGTGCGCCAGGGATTGCCTTTTCTATAGTAAATTATTCAAAAAATAATTTTATACTGTCGCAAATTTTAATTACGCCAGGGATTGCCTTTTCTATAGTAAATTATTCAAAAACTAATTTTCAACTGTCACAAATTTTATGTGCGCCAGGGATTGCCATTTCTATAGTAAATTATTCAAAAAATAATTTTATACTGTCGCAAATTTTAAATATCCCAGGGATTGCCTTTTCTACAGTAAATTATTCAAAAACTAATTTTATACTGTCGCAAATTTTAAATATCCCAGGGATTGCCTTTTCTATAGTAAATTATTCAAAAAATAATTTTATACTGTCACAAATTTTAATTACGCCAGGGATTGCCTTTTCTATAGTAAATTATTCAAAAAATAATTTTATACTGTCGCAAATTTTATGTGCGCCAGGGATTGCCTTTTCTACAGTAAATTATTCAAAAACTAATTTTATACTGTCGCAAATTTTAAATATCCCAGGGATTGCCTTTTCTACAGTAAATTATTCAAAAACTAATTTTATACTGTCGCAAATTTTAAATATCCCAGGGATTGCCTTTTCTATAGTAAATTATTCAAAAAATAATTTTATACTGTCGCAAATTTTAATTGCGCCAGGGATTGCCTTTTCTATAGTAAATTATTCAAAAAATAATTTTATACTGTCGCAAATTTTATGTGCGCCAGGGATTGCCTTTTCTATAGTAAATTATTCAAAAAATAATTTTCTACTGTCGCAAATTTTAATTGCGCCAGGGATTGCCTTTTATATAGTAAATTATTCAAAAACTAATTTTATACTGTCGCAAATTTTATGTGCGCCAGGGATTGCCTTTTCTATAGTAAATTATTCAAAAAATAATTTTATACTGTCGCAAATTTTATGTGCGCCAGGGATTGCCTTTTCTATAGTAAATTATTCAAAAAATAATTTTCAACTGTCGCAAATTTTAAATATCCCAGGGATTGCCTTTTCTATAGTAAATTATTCAAAAACTAATTTTATACTGTCGCAAATTTTAAATATCCCAGGGATTGCCTTTTCTACAGTAAATTATTCAAAAACTAATTTTTTACTGTCGCAAATTTTATGTGCGCCAGGGATTGCCTTTTCTATAGTAAATTATTCAAAAAATAATTTTATACTGTCGCAAATTTTAATTACGCCAGGGATTGCCTTTTCTATAGTAAATTATTCAAAAACTAATTTTCAACTGTCACAAATTTTATGTGCGCCAGGGATTGCCTTTTCTATAGTAAATTATTCAAAAAATAATTTTATACTGTCGCAAATTTTAAATATCCCAGGGATTGCCTTTTCTACAGTAAATTATTCAAAAACTAATTTTATACTGTCGCAAATTTTAAATATCCCAGGGATTGCCTTTTCTATAGTAAATTATTCAAAAAATAATTTTATACTGTCACAAATTTTAATTACGCCAGGGATTGCCTTTTCTATAGTAAATTATTCAAAAAATAATTTTATACTGTCGCAAATTTTATGTGCGCCAGGGATTGCCTTTTCTACAGTAAATTATTCAAAAACTAATTTTATACTGTCGCAAATTTTAAATATCCCAGGGATTGCCTTTTCTACAGTAAATTATTCAAAAACTAATTTTATACTGTCGCAAATTTTAAATATCCCAGGGATTGCCTTTTCTATAGTAAATTATTCAAAAAATAATTTTATACTGTCGCAAATTTTAATTGCGCCAGGGATTGCCTTTTCTATAGTAAATTATTCAAAAAATAATTTTATACTGTCGCAAATTTTATGTGCGCCAGGGATTGCCTTTTCTATAGTAAATTATTCAAAAAATAATTTTCTACTGTCGCAAATTTTAATTGCGCCAGGGATTGCCTTTTATATAGTAAATTATTCAAAAACTAATTTTATACTGTCGCAAATTTTATGTGCGCCAGGGATTGCCTTTTCTATAGTAAATTATTCAAAAAATAATTTTATACTGTCGCAAATTTTATGTGCGCCAGGGATTGCCTTTTCTATAGTAAATTATTCAAAAAATAATTTTCAACTGTCGCAAATTTTAAATATCCCAGGGATTGCCTTTTCTATAGTAAATTATTCAAAAACTAATTTTATACTGTCGCAAATTTTAAATATCCCAGGGATTGCCTTTTCTATAGTAAATTATTCAAAAACTAATTTTATACTGTCACAAATTTTAATTACGCCAGGGATTGCCTTTTCTATAGTAAATTATTCAAAAACTAATTTTATACTGTCGCAAATTTTAATTGCGCCAGGGATTGCCTTTTCTACAGTAAATTATTCAAAAAATAATTTTATACTGTCGCAAATTTTAATTGCGCCAGGGATTGCCTTTTCTATAATAAATTATTCAAAAAAAAATTTTCAACTGTCGCAAATTTTAAATATCCCAGGGATTGCCTTTTCTACAGTAAATTTTTCAAAAAATAATTTTATACTGTCGCAAATTTTAAATATCCCAGGGATTGCCTTTTCTATAGTAAATTATTCAAAAAATAATTTTATACTGTCGCAAATTTTAATTGCGCCAGGGATTGCCTTTTCTACAGTAAATTTTTCAAAAACTAATTTTATACTGTCGCAAATTTTAATTGCGCCAGGGATTGCCTTTTCTACAGTAAATTTTTCAAAAACTAATTTTATACTGTCGCAAATTTTAATTGCGCCAGGGATTGCCTTTTCTATAGTAAATTATTCAAAAAATAATTTTATACTGTCACAAATTTTAATTGCGCCAGGGATTGCCTTTTCTACAGTAAATTATTCAAAAACTAATTTTATACTGTCGCAAATTTTAATTGCGCCAGGGATTGCCTTTTCTATAGTAAATTATTCAAAAACTAATTTTCAACTGTCACAAATTTTAATTACGCCAGGGATTGCCTTTTCTATAGTAAATTATTCAAAAAATAATTTTATAATGTCGCAAATTTTAAATATCCCAGGGATTGCCTTTTCTACAGTAAATTATTCAAAAAATAATTTTATACTGTCGCAAATTTTAAATATCCCAGGGATTGCCTTTTCTATAGTAAATTATTCAAAAACTAATTTTATACTGTCGCAAATTTTATGTGCGCCAGGGATTGCCTTTTCTACAGTAAATTTTTCAAAAAATAATTTTATACTGTCGCAAATTTTAAATATCCCAGGGATTGCCTTTTCTACAGTAAATTTTTCAAAAACTAATTTTATACTGTCGCAAATTTTAATTACGCCAGGGATTGCCT
Organism: Dioctria linearis; assembly: GCA_963930735.1. Lineage (NCBI taxonomy): Eukaryota > Metazoa > Arthropoda > Insecta > Diptera > Asilidae > Dioctria > Dioctria linearis. Next base: position 58,765 of record CAWVNZ010002465.1, on the reverse strand, counting down.
TTTCTATAGTAAATTATTCAAAAAATAATTTTATACTGTCGCAAATTTTAATTGCGCCAGGGATTGCCTTTTCTACAGTAAATTTTTCAAAAACTAATTTTATACTGTCACAAATTTTAATTGCGCCAGGGATTGCCTTTTCTATAGTAAATTATTCAAAAACTAATTTTTTACTGTCGCAAATTTTATGTGCGCCAGGGATTGCCTTTTCTATAGTAAATTATTCAAAAAATAATTTTATACTGTCACAAATTTTAATTGCGCCAGGGATTGCCTTTTCTACAGTAAATTATTCAAAAACTAATTTTATACTGTCGCAAATTTTAATTGCGCCAGGGATTGCCTTTTCTATAGTAAATTATTCAAAAACTAATTTTATACTGTCACAAATTTTAATTGCGCCAGGGATTGCCTTTTCTATAGTAAATTATTCAAAAAATAATTTTATACTGTCGCAAATTTTATGTGCGCCAGGGATTGCCTTTTCTACAGTAAATTATTCAAAAAATAATTTTATACTGTCGCAAATTTTAATTGCGCCAGGGATTGCCTTTTCTATAGTAAATTTTTCAAAAACTAATTTTCTACTGTCGCAAATTTTAATTGCGCCAGGGATTGCCTTTTCTATAGTAAATTATTCAAAAAATAATTTTATACTGTCGCAAATTTTAATTGCGCCAGGGATTGCCTTTTCTATAGTAAATTATTCAAAAAATAATTTTATACTGTCGCAAATTTTATGTGCGCCAGGGATTGCCTTTTCTATAGTAAACTATTCAAAAACTAATTTTCAACTGTCGCAAATTTTAATTGCGCCAGGGATTGCCTTTTCTACAGTAAATTATTCAAAAACTAATTTTTTACTGTCGCAAATTTTATGTGCGCCAGGGATTGCCTTTTCTACAGTAAATTATTCAAAAACTAATTTTTTACTGTCGCAAATTTTATGTGCGCCAGGGATTGCCTTTTCTATAGTAAATTATTCAAAAAATAATTTTATACTGTCACAAATTTTAAATATCCCAGGGATTGCCTTTTCTACAGTAAATTATTCAAAAACTAATTTTATACTGTCGCAAATTTTAATTGCGCCAGGGATTGCCTTTTCTATAGTAAATTATTCAAAAACTAATTTTATACTGTCGCAAATTTTATGTGCGCCAGGGATTGCCTTTTCTATAGTAAATTATTCAAAAACTAATTTTATACTGTCGCAAATTTTATGTGCGCCAGGGATTGCCTTTTCTATAGTAAATTATTCAAAAACTAATTTTCTACTGTCGCAAATTTTAAATATCCCAGGGATTGCCTTTTCTACAGTAAATTATTCAAAAAATAATTTTATACTGTCGCAAATTTTAAATATCCCAGGGATTGCCTTTTCTATAGTAAATTATTCAAAAAATAATTTTCTACTGTCGCAAATTTTAATTGCGCCAGGGATTGCCTTTTCTACAGTAAATTATTCAAAAAATAATTTTCTTCTGTCGCAAATTTTAATTGCGCCAGGGATTGCCTTTTCTATAGTAAATTATTCAAAAAATAATTTTATACTGTCGCAAATTTTATGTGCGCCAGGGATTGCCTTTTCTATAGTAAATTATTCAAAAACTAATTTTCTACTGTCGCAAATTTTAAATATCCCAGGGATTGCCTTTTCTACAGTAAATTATTCAAAAAATAATTTTCAACTGTCGCAAATTTTAAATATCCCAGGGATTGCCTTTTCTACAGTAAATTATTCAAAAAATAATTTTATACTGTCACAAATTTTAATTGCGCCAGGGATTGCCTTTTCTACAGTAAATTATTCAAAAAATAATTTTCTACTGTCGCAAATTTTAATTGCGCCAGGGATTGCCTTTTCTATAGTAAATTATTCAAAAAATAATTTTATACTGTCGCAAATTTTATGTGCGCCAGGGATTGCCTTTTCTATAGTAAATTATTCAAAAAATAATTTTATACTGTCACAAATTTTAATTGCGCCAGGGATTGCCTTTTCTACAGTAAATTATTCAAAAAATAATTTTTTACTGTCGCAAATTTTAATTGCGCCAGGGATTGCCTTTTCTATAGTAAATTATTCAAAAAATAATTTTTTACTGTCGCAAATTTTATGTGCGCCAGGGATTGCCTTTTCTATAGTAAATTATTCAAAAACTAATTTTATACTGTCGCAAATTTTATGTGCGCCAGGGATTGCCTTTTCTATAGTAAATTATTCAAAAAATAATTTTCTACTGTCGCAAATTTTAAATATCCCAGGGATTGCCTTTTCTACAGTAAATTATTCAAAAAATAATTTTTTACTGTCGCAAATTTTAATTGCGCCAGGGATTGCCTTTTCTACAGTAAATTATTCAAAAACTAATTTTTTACTGTCGCAAATTTTATGTGCGCCAGGGATTGCCTTTTCTATAGTAAATTATTCAAAAAATAATTTTATACTGTCACAAATATTAATTGCGCCAGGGATTGCCTTTTCTACAGTAAATTATTCAAAAAATAATTTTATACTGTCGCAAATTTTAATTGCTCCAGGGATTGCCTTTTCTATAGTAAATTATTCAAAAAATAATTTTATACTGTCGCAAATTTTATGTGCGCCAGGGATTGCCTTTTCTATAGTAAATTATTCAAAAAATAATTTTATACTGTCGCAAATTTTATGTGCGCCAGGGATTGCCTTTTCTATAGTAAATTATTCAAAAAATAATTTTTTACTGTCGCAAATTTTAATTGCGCCAGGGATTGCCTTTTCTACAGTAAATTATTCAAAAACTAATTTTTTACTGTCGCAAATTTTATGTGCGGCAGGGATTGCCTTTTCTATAGTAAATTATTCAAAAAATAATTTTATACTGTCACAAATTTTAATTGCGCCAGGGATTGCCTTTTATAGTAAATTATTCAAAAAATAATTTTATACTGTCACAAATTTTAATTGCGCCAGGGATTGCCTTTTCTACAGTAAATTATTCAAAAAATAATTTTATACTGTCGCAAATTTTAATTGCGCCAGGGATTGCCTTTTCTATAGTAAATTATTCAAAAAATAATTTTATACTGTCGCAAATTTTATGTGCGCCAGGGATTGCCTTTTCTATAGTAAATTATTCAAAAAATAATTTTATACTGTCGCAAATTTTATGTGCGCCAGGGATTGCCTTTTCTATAGTAAATTATTCAAAAAATAATTTTTTACTGTCGCAAATTTTAATTGCGCCAGGGATTGCCTTTTCTACAGTAAATTATTCAAAAACTAATTTTTTACTGTCGCAAATTTTAAATATCCCAGGGATTGCCTTTTCTACAGTAAATTTTTCAAAAACTAATTTTATACTGCCGCAAATTTTAATTGCGCCAGGGATTGCCTTTTCTATAGTAAATTATTCAAAAAATAATTTTATACTGTCGCAAATTTTATGTGCGCCAGGGATTGCCTTTTCTATAGTAAATTATTCAAAAAATAATTTTATACTGTCGCAAATTTTATGTGCGCCAGGGATTGCCTTTTCTATAGTAAATTATTCAAAAAATAATTTTTTACTGTCGCAAATTTTATGTGCGCCAGGGATTGCCTTTTCTACAGTAAATTATTCAAAAAATAATTTTTTACTGTCGCAAATTTTATGTGCGCCAGGGATTGCCTTTTCTACAGTAAATTATTCAAAAACTAATTTTTTACTGTCGCAAATTTTATGTGCGCCAGGGATTGCCTTTTCTATAGTAAATTATTCAAAAAATAATTTTATACTGTCACAAATTTTAATTGCGCCAGGGATTGCCTTTTCTACAGTAAATTATTCAAAAAATAATTTTATACTGTCGCAAATTTTAATTGCGCCAGGGATTGCCTTTTCTATAGTAAATTATTCAAAAACTAATTTTATACTGTCGCAAATTTTATGTGCGCCAGGGATTGCCTTTTCTATAGTAAATTATTCAAAAAATAATTTTATACTGTCGCAAATTTTATGTGCGCCAGGGATTGCCTTTTCTATAGTAAATTATTCAAAAAATAATTTTATACTGTCACAAATTTTAATTCCGCCAGGGATTGCCTTTTCTACAGTAAATTATTCAAAAAATAATTTTTTAATGTCGCAAATTTTAATTGCGCCAGGGATTGCCTTTTCTATAGTAAATTATTCAAAAACTAATTTTATACTGTCACAAATTTTAATTGCGCCAGGGATTGCCTTTTCTACAGTAAATTATTCAAAAAATAATTTTCTACTGTCGCAAATTTTAATTGCGCCAGGGATTGCCTTTTCTATAGTAAATTATTCAAAAACTAATTTTTTACTGTCGCAAATTTTATGTGCGCCAGGGATTGCCTTTTCTATAGTAAATTATTCAAAAAATAATTTTATACTGTCGCAAATTTTAATTGCGCCAGGGATTGCTTTTTCTATAGTAAATTATTCAAAAACTAATTTTATACTGTCGCAAATTTTATGTGCGCCAGGGATTGCCTTTTCTATAGTAAATTATTCAAAAAATAATTTTATACTGTCACAAATTTTAATTACGCCAGGGATTGCCTTTTCTATAGTAAATTATTCAAAAAATAATTTTATACTGTCGCAAATTTTAATTGCGCCAGGGATTGCCTTTTCTACAGTAAATTTTTCAAAAACTAATTTTATACTGTCGCAAATTTTAAATATCCCAGGGATTGCCTTTTCTATAGTAAATTATTCAAAAACTAATTTTATACTGTCGCAAATTTTATGTGCGCCAGGGATTGCCTTTTCTATAGTAAATTATTCAAAAAATAATTTTATACTGTCACAAATTTTAATTACGCCAGGGATTGCCTTTTCTACAGTAAATTATTCAAAAAATAATTTTATACTGTCGCAAATTTTAATTGCGCCAGGGATTGCCTTTTCTACAGTAAATTATTCAAAAAATAATTTTCAACTGTCACAAATTTTATGTGCGCCAGGGATTGCCTTTTCTATAGTAAATTATTCAAAAAATAATTTTATACTGTCGCAAATTTTAAATATCCCAGGGATTGCCTTTTCTATAGTAAATTATTCAAAAAATAATTTTATACTGTCGCAAATTTTAATTGCGCCAGGGATTGCCTTTTCTATAGTAAATTATTCAAAAACTAATTTTCAACTGTCACAAATTTTATGTGCGCCAGGGATTGCCTTTTCTATAGTAAATTATTCAAAAAATAATTTTCAACTGTCACAAATTTTAAATATCCCAGGGATTGCCTTTTCTACAGTAAATTATTCAAAAAATAATTTTATACTGTCGCAAATTTTAATTGCGCCAGGGATTGCCTTTTCTACAGTAAATTATTCAAAAAATAATTTTCAACTGTCACAAATTTTATGTGCGCCAGGGATTGCCTTTTCTATAGTAAATTATTCAAAAAATAATTTTCAACTGTCACAAATTTTAAATATCCCAGGGATTGCCTTTTCTACAGTAAATTATTCAAAAAATAATTTTCAACTGTCACAAATTTTAAATATCCCAGGGATTGCTTTTCTACAGTAAATTATTCAAAAAATAATTTTCAACTGTCACAAATTTTATGTGCGCCAGGGATTGCCTTTTCTATAGTAAATTATTCAAAAAATAATTTTATACTGTCGCAAATTTTAAATATCCCAGGGATTGCCTTTTCTATAGTAAATTATTCAAAAAATAATTTTATACTGTCGCAAATTTTAATTGCGCCAGGGATTGCCTTTTCTATAGTAAATTATTCAAAAACTAATTTTCAACTGTCACAAATTTTATGTGCGCCAGGGATTGCCTTTTCTATAGTAAATTATTCAAAAAATAATTTTCAACTGTCACAAATTTTAAATATCCCAGGGATTGCCTTTTCTACAGTAAATTATTCAAAAAATAATTTTATACTGTCGCAAATTTTAATTGCGCCAGGGATTGCCTTTTCTACAGTAAATTATTCAAAAAATAATTTTCAACTGTCACAAATTTTAAATATCCCAGGGATTGCCTTTTCTACAGTAAATTATTCAAAAAATAATTTTATACTGTCGCAAATTTTAATTGCGCCAGGGATTGCCTTTTCTACAGTAAATTATTCAAAAAATAATTTTCAACTGTCACAAATTTTATGTGCGCCAGGGATTGCCTTTTCTATAGTAAATTATTCAAAAAATAATTTTCAACTGTCACAAATTTTAAATATCCCAGGGATTGCCTTTTCTACAGTAAATTATTCAAAAAATAATTTTATACTGTCGCAAATTTTAATTGCGCCAGGGATTGCCTTTTCTATAGTAAATTTTTCAAAAAATAATTTTATACTGTCACAAATTTTAAATATCCCAGGGATTGCCTTTTCTATAGTAAATTATTCAAAAACTAATTTTATACTGTCGCAAATTTTAATTACGCCAGGGATTGCCTTTTCTACAGTAAATTTTTCAAAAACTAATTTTATACTGTCGCAAATTTTAATTGCGCCAGGGATTGCCTTTTCTATAGTAAATTATTCAAAAACTAATTTTATACTGTCGCAAATTTTAATTACGCCAGGGATTGCCTTTTATATAGTAAATTTTTCAAAAACTAATTTTATACTGTCGCAAATTTTAATTGCGCCAGGGATTGCCTTTTCTATAGTAAATTATTCAAAAACTAATTTTATACTGTCGCAAATTTTAATTACGCCAGGGATTGCCTTTTCTATAGTAAATTTTTCAAAAACTAATTTTATACTGTCGCAAATTTTAATTGCGCCAGGGATTGCCTTTTCTATAGTAAATTATTCAAAAACTAATTTTATACTGTCGCAAATTTTAATTACGCCAGGGATTGCCTTTTCTATAGTAAATTATTCAAAAAATAATGTTATACTGTCTCAAATTTTAATTACGCCAGGGATTGCCTTTTATATAGTAAATTATTCAAAAAATAATTTTATACTGTCGCAAATTTTAATTGCGCCAGGGATTGCCTTTTCTACAGTAAATTATTCAAAAACTAATTTTATACTGTCGCAAATTTTAATTACGCCAGGGATTGCCTTTTATATAGTAAATTATTCAAAAAATAATTTTATACTGTCGCAAATTTTATGTGCGCCAGGGATTGCCTTTTCTATAGTAAATTATTCAAAAAATAATTTTATACTGTCGCAAATTTTAATTGCGCCAGGGATTGCCTTTTCTATAGTAAATTATTCAAAAACTAATTTTATACTGTCGCAAATTTTAAATATCCCAGGGATTGCCTTTTCTATAGTAAATTATTCAAAAACTAATTTTATACTGTCGCAAATTTTATGTGCGCCAGGGATTGCCTTTTCTATAGTAAATTATTCAAAAAATAATTTTCAACTGTCACAAATTTTAATTACGCCAGGGATTGCCTTTTCTACAGTAAATTATTCAAAAAATAATTTTCTACTGTCGCAAATTTTAATTGCGCCAGGGATTGCCTTTTCTATAGTAAATTTTTCAAAAAATAATTTTCTACTGTCGCAAATTTTAATTGCGCCAGGGATTGCCTTTTCTACAGTAAATTATTCAAAAAATAATTTTCTACTGTCGCAAATTTTAATTGCGCCAGGGATTGCCTTTTCTATAGTAAATTTTTCAAAAAATAATTTTCTACTGTCGCAAATTTTAATTGCGCCAGGGATTGCCTTTTCTATAGTAAATTATTCAAAAACTAATTTTATACTGTCGCAAATTTTAATTGCGCCAGGGATTGCCTTTTCTACAGTAAATTATTCAAAAAATAATTTTATACTGTCGCAAATTTTAATTGCGCCAGGGATTGCCTTTTCTATAGTAAATTATTCAAAAAATAATTTTTTACTGTCGCAAATTTTAAATATCCCAGGGATTGCCTTTTCTACAGTAAATTATTCAAAAACTAATTTTTTACTGTCGCAAATTTTATGCGCGCCAGGGATTGCCTTTTCTACAGTAAATTATTCAAAAAATAATTTTATACTGTCGCAAATTTTAAATATCCCAGGGATTGCCTTTTCTATAGTAAATTATTCAAAAACTAATTTTTTACTGTCGCAAATTTTAAATATCCCAGGGATTGCCTTTTCTACAGTAAATTATTCAAAAACTAATTTTATACTGTCGCAAATTTTATGTGCGCCAGGGATTGCCTTTTATATAGTAAATTTTTCAAAAAATAATTTTCTACTGTCGCAAATTTTAATTGCGCCAGGGATTGCCTTTTCTACAGTAAATTATTCAAAAAATAATTTTTTACTGTCGCAAATTTTAATTGCGCCAGGGATTGCCTTTTCTATAGTAAATTATTCAAAAACTAATTTTATACTGTCGCAAATTTTAATTGCGCCAGGGATTGCCTTTTCTATAGTAAATTATTCAAAAACTAATTTTTTACTGTCGCAAATTTTATTTGCGCCAGGGATTGCCTTTTCTATAGTAAATTATTCAAAAAATAATTTTATACTGTCGCAAATTTTAATTGCGCCAGGGATTGCCTTTTCTATAGTAAATTATTCAAAAACTAATTTTATACTGTCGCAAATTTTAAATATCCCAGGGATTGCCTTTTCTATAGTAAATTATTCAAAAACTAATTTTATACTGTCGCAAATTTTATGTGCGCCAGGGATTGCCTTTTCTATAGTAAATTATTCAAAAAATAATTTTCAACTGTCACAAATTTTAATTACGCCAGGGATTGCCTTTTCTACAGTAAATTATTCAAAAAATAATTTTCTACTGTCGCAAATTTTAATTGCGCCAGGGATTGCCTTTTCTATAGTAAATTTTTCAAAAAATAATTTTCTACTGTCGCAAATTTTAATTGCGCCAGGGATTGCCTTTTCTACAGTAAATTATTCAAAAAATAATTTTCTACTGTCGCAAATTTTAATTGCGCCAGGGATTGCCTTTTCTATAGTAAATTTTTCAAAAAATAATTTTCTACTGTCGCAAATTTTAATTGCGCCAGGGATTGCCTTTTCTATAGTAAATTATTCAAAAACTAATTTTATACTGTCGCAAATTTTAATTGCGCCAGGGATTGCCTTTTCTATAGTAAATTATTCAAAAACTAATTTTATACTGTCGCAAATTTTAATTACGCCAGGGATTGCCTTTTATATAGTAAATTATTCAAAAAATAATTTTATACTGTCACAAATTTTAATTGCGCCAGGGATTGCCTTTTCTATAGTAAATTATTCAAAAAATAATTTTATACTGTCGCAAATTTTATGTGCGCCAGGGATTGCCTTTTCTACAGTAAATTATTCAAAAACTAATTTTATACTGTCGCAAATTTTAAATATCCCAGGGATTGCCTTTTCTACAGTAAATTATTCAAAAACTAATTTTATACTGTCGCAAATTTTAAATATCCCAGGGATTGCCTTTTCTATAGTAAATTATTCAAAAAATAATTTTATACTGTCGCAAATTTTAATTGCGCCAGGGATTGCCTTTTCTACAGTAAATTATTCAAAAAATAATTTTCTACTGTCGCAAATTTTAAATATCCCAGGGATTGCCTTTTCTATAGTAAATTATTCAAAAAATAATTTTCTACTGTCGCAAATTTTAAATATCCCAGGGATTGCCTTTTCTATAGTAAATTATTCAAAAACTAATTTTATACTGTCGCAAATTTTAATTACGCCAGGGATTGCCTTTTCTATAGTAAATTTTTCAAAAACTAATTTTATACTGTCGCAAATTTTAAATATCCCAGGGATTGCCTTTTCTATAGTAAATTATTCAAAAACTAATTTTATACTGTCGCAAATTTTAATTGCGCCAGGGATTGCCTTTTCTACAGTAAATTATTCAAAAAATAATTTTCTACTGTCGCAAATTTTAATTGCGCCAGGGATTGCCTTTTCTATAGTAAATTTTTCAAAAACTAATTTTATACTGTCACAAATTTTAATTACGCCAGGGATTGCCTTTTCTATAGTAAATTATTCAAAAACTAATTTTATACTGTCGCAAATTTTAATTACGCCAGGGATTGCCTTTTCTACAGTAAATTATTCAAAAAATAATTTTATACTGTCGCAAATTTTATGTGCGCCAGGGATTGCCTTTTCTATAGTAAATTATTCAAAAAATAATTTTATACTGTCGCAAATTTTAATTACGCCAGGGATTGCCTTTTCTATAGTAAATTATTCAAAAACTAATTTTCAACTGTCACAAATTTTAATTACGCCAGGGATTGCCTTTTCTATAGTAAATTATTCAAAAACTAATTTTATACTGTCGCAAATTTTAATTGCGCCAGGGATTGCCTTTTCTACAGTAAATTATTCAAAAACTAATTTTTTACTGTCGTAAATTATTCAAAAACTAATTTTCAACTGTCACAAATTTTAATTACGCCAGGGATTGCCTTTTCTATAGTAAATTATTCAAAAAAATAATTTTATACTGTATAAAATTAGTTTTTGAATAATTTACTGTAGAAAAGGCAATCCCTGGCGCAATTAAAATTTGTGACAGTATAAAATTATTTTTTGAATAATTTACTGTAGAAAAGGCAATCCCTGGCGCAATTAAAATTTGCGACAGTATAAAATTAGTTTTTGAATAATTTACTATAGAAAAGGCAATCCCTGGCGCAATTAAAATTTGTGACAGTATAAAATTAGTTTTTGAATAATTTACTATAGAAAAGGCAATCCCTGGCGCAATTAAAATTTGTGACAGTATAAAATTATTTTTTGAATAATTTACTGTAGAAAAGGCAATCCCTGGGATATTTAAAATTTGCGACAGTTGAAAATTATTTTTTGAATAATTTACTGTAGAAAAGGCAATCCCTGGGATATTTAAAATTTGCGACAGTATAAAATTAGTTTTTGAATAATTTACTATAGAAAAGGCAATCCCTGGCGCAATTAAAATTTGTGACAGTTGAAAATTATTTTTTGAATAATTTACTATATTTTTTACTGTCGCAAATTTTATGTGCGCCAGGGATTGCCTTTTCTACAGTAAATTATTCAAAAAATAATTTTATACTGTCGCAAATTTTAAATATCCCAGGGATTGCGACAGTATAAAATTATTTTTTGAATAATTTACTATAGAAAAGGCAATCCCTGGCGCAATTAAAATTTGCGACAGTAGAAAATTATTTTTTGAATAATTTACTATAGAAAAGGCAATCCCTGGCGCAATTAAAATTTGCGACAGTAGAAAATTAGTTTTTGAATAATTTACTGTAGAAAAGGCAATCCCTGGCGCAATTAAAATTTGTGACAGTATAAAATTAGTTTTTGAATAATTTACTATAGAAAAGGCAATCCCTGGCGCACATAAAATTTGCGACAGTATAAAATTATTTTTTGAAAAATTTACTATATAAAAGGCAATCCCTGGCGCACATAAAATTTGCGACAGTATAAAATTAGTTTTTGAATAATTTACTATAGAAAAGGCAATCCCTGGCGCACATAAAATTTGCGACAGTATAAAATTAGTTTTTGAATAATTTACTGTAGAAAAGGCAATCCCTGGGATATTTAAAATTTGCGACAGTATAAAATTATTTTTTGAATAATTTACTATAGAAAAGGCAATCCCTGGGATATTTAAAATTTGCGACAGTAGAAAATTAGTTTTTGAATAATTTACTATAGAAAAGGCAATCCCTGGCGCACATAAAATTTGCGACAGTATAAAATTAATTTTTGTGAATAATTTACTATAGAAAAGGCAATCCCTGGCGCAATTAAAATTTGCGACAGTATAAAATTAGTTTTTGAATAATTTACTATAGAAAAGGCAATCCCTGGCGCACATAAAATTTGCGACAGTATAAAATTAGTTTTTGAATAATTTACTATAGAAAAGGCAATCCCTGGGATATTTAAAATTTGCGACAGTATAAAATTATTTTTTGAATAATTTACTATAGAAAAGGCAATCCCTGGGATATTTAAAATTTGCGACAGTATAAAATTATTTTTTGAATAATTTACTATAGAAAAGGCAATCCCTGGGATATTTAAAATTTGCGACAGTAGAAAATTATTTTTTGAAAAATTTACTATATAAAAGGCAATCCCTGGCGCACATAAAATTTGCGACAGTAGAAAATTCAAAATTTTATACTGTCGCAAATTTTATGTGCGCCAGGGATTGCCTTTTCTATAGTAAATTATTCAAAAACTAATTTTCTACTGTCGCAAATTTTAATTGCGCCAGGGATTGCCTTTTCTATAGTAAATTATTCAAAAAATAATTTTATACTGTCACAAATTTTAATTGCGCCAGGGATTGCCTTTTCTACAGTAAATTATTCAAAAACTAATTTTCTACTGTCGCAAATTTTAATTGCGCCAGGGATTGCCTTTTCTATAGTAAATTATTCAAAAAATAATTTTCTACTGTCGCAAATTTTAATTGAGCCAGGGATTGCCTTTTCTATAGTAAATTTTTCAAAAACTAATTTTATACTGTCGCAAATTTTAAATGCGCCAGGGATTGCCTTTTCTATAGTAAATTTTTCAAAAAATAATTTTCTACTGTCGCAAATTTTAAATATCCCAGGGATTGCCTTTTCTACAGTAAATTTTTCAAAAACTAATTTTATACTGTCGCAAATTTTATGTGCGCCAGGGATTGCCTTTTCTACAGTAAATTATTCAAAAAATAATTTTATACTGTCGCAAATTTTAAATATCCCAGGGATTGCGACAGTATAAAATTATTTTTTGAATAATTTACTATAGAAAAGGCAAAGGTAAATTATTCAAAAACTAATTTTATACTGTCGCAAATTTTAATTGCGCCAGGGATTGCCTTTTCTATAGTAAATTATTCAAAAACTAATTTTATACTGTCGCAAATTTTATGTGCGCCAGGGATTGCCTTTTCTATAGTAAATTATTCAAAAAATAATTTTATACTGTCGCAAATTTTATGTGCGCCAGGGATTGCCTTTTCTACAGTAAATTATTCAAAAACTAATTTTCTACTGTCGCAAATTTTAATTGCGCCAGGGATTGCCTTTTCTATAGTAAATTATTCAAAAACTAATTTTATACTGTCGCAAATTTTAATTGCGCCAGGGATTGCCTTTTCTATAGTAAATTATTCAAAAAATAATTTTATACTGTCGCAAATTTTAATTGCGCCAGGGATTGCCTTTTCTATAGTAAATTATTCAAAAAATAATTTTATACTGTCGCAAATTTTAATTGCGCCAGGGATTGCCTTTTCTATAGTAAATTATTCAAAAACTAATTTTATACTGTCGCAAATTTTATGTGCGCCAGGGATTGCCTTTTCTATAGTAAATTATTCAAAAAATAATTTTCAACTTTCGCAAATTTTAAATATCCCAGGGATTGCCTTTTCTACAGTAAATTTTTCAAAAAATAATTTTATACTGTCACAAATTTTAATTGCGCCAGGGATTGCCTTTTCTATAGTAAATTATTCAAAAAATAATTTTATACTGTCGCAAATTTTATGTGCGCCAGGGATTGCCTTTTCTACAGTAAATTTTTCAAAAACTAATTTTATACTGTCGCAAATTTTAATTGCGCCAGGGATTGCCTTTTCTACAGTAAATTATTCAAAAACTAATTTTATACTGTCGCAAATTTTAATTGCGCCAGGGATTGCCTTTTCTACAGTAAATTTTTCAAAAACTAATTTTATACTGTCGCAAATTTTAATTGCGCCAGGGATTGCCTTTTCTATAGTAAATTATTCAAAAAATAATTTTATACTGTCGCAAATTTTAATTGCGCCAGGGATTGCCTTTTCTATAGTAAATTATTCAAAAAATAATTTTATACTGTCGCAAATTTTATGTGCGCCAGGGATTGCCTTTTCTATAGTAAATTATTCAAAAAATAATTTTCTACTGTCGCAAATTTTAATTGCGCCAGGGATTGCCTTTTATATAGTAAATTATTCAAAAACTAATTTTATACTGTCGCAAATTTTATGTGCGCCAGGGATTGCCTTTTCTATAGTAAATTATTCAAAAAATAATTTTATACTGTCGCAAATTTTAATTGCGCCAGGGATTGCCTTTTCTATAGTAAATTATTCAAAAAATAATTTTATACTGTCGCAAATTTTAATTGCGCCAGGGATTGCCTTTTCTATAGTAAATTATTCAAAAACTAATTTTCAACTGTCACAAATTTTAATTACGCCAGGGATTGCCTTTTCTATAGTAAATTATTCAAAAAATAATTTTATACTGTCGCAAATTTTAATTGCGCCAGGGATTGCCTTTTCTACAGTAAATTATTCAAAAAATAATTTTATACTGTCGCAAATTTTAATTGCGCCAGGGATTGCCTTTTCTATAGTAAATTATTCAAAAACTAATTTTATACTGTCGCAAATTTTAATTGCGCCAGGGATTGCCTTTTCTACAGTAAATTATTCAAAAAATAATTTTATACTGTCGCAAATTTTAATTGCGCCAGGGATTGCCTTTTCTACAGTAAATTATTCAAAAAATAATTTTCTACTGTCGCAAATTTTAATTGCGCCAGGGATTGCCTTTTCTATAGTAAATTATTCAAAAAATAATTTTATACTGTCGCAAATTTTAATTGCGCCAGGGATTGCCTTTTCTACAGTAAATTATTCAAAAAATAATTTTATACTGTCGCAAATTTTAATTGCGCCAGGGATTGCCTTTTCTACAGTAAATTATTCAAAAAATAATTTTCTACTGTCGCAAATTTTATGTGCGCCAGGGATTGCCTTTTCTATAGTAAATTATTCAAAAACTAATTTTCAACTGTCACAAATTTTAATTACGCCAGGGATTGCCTTTTCTATAGTAAATTATTCAAAAAATAATTTTATACTGTCGCAAATTTTAATTGCGCCAGGGATTGCCTTTTCTATAGTAAATTATTCAAAAACTAATTTTATACTGTCGCAAATTTTAATTGCGCCAGGGATTGCCTTTTCTATAGTAAATTATTCAAAAAATAATTTTATACTGTCGCAAATTTTAATTGCGCCAGGGATTGCCTTTTCTATAGTAAATTATTCAAAAAATAATTTTATACTGTCGCAAATTTTAATTGCGCCAGGGATTGCCTTTTCTATAGTAAATTATTCAAAAACTAATTTTATACTGTCGCAAATTTTATGTGCGCCAGGGATTGCCTTTTCTATAGTAAATTATTCAAAAAATAATTTTCAACTGTCGCAAATTTTAAATATCCCAGGGATTGCCTTTTCTACAGTAAATTTTTCAAAAAATAATTTTATACTGTCACAAATTTTAATTGCGCCAGGGATTGCCTTTTCTATAGTAAATTATTCAAAAAATAATTTTATACTGTCGCAAATTTTATGTGCGCCAGGGATTGCCTTTTCTACAGTAAATTTTTCAAAAACTAATTTTATACTGTCGCAAATTTTAATTGCGCCAGGGATTGCCTTTTCTACAGTAAATTATTCAAAAACTAATTTTATACTGTCGCAAATTTTAATTGCGCCAGGGATTGCCTTTTCTACAGTAAATTTTTCAAAAACTAATTTTATACTGTCGCAAATTTTAATTGCGCCAGGGATTGCCTTTTCTATAGTAAATTATTCAAAAAATAATTTTATACCGTCACAAATTTTAATTGCGCCAGGGATTGCCTTTTATATAGTAAATTATTCAAAAAATAATTTTATACTGTCGCAAATTTTATGTGCGCCAGGGATTGCCTTTTCTACAGTAAATTATTCAAAAACTAATTTTATACTGTCGCAAATTTTAAATATCCCAGGGATAATTTACTATAGAAAAGGCAATCCCTGGCGTAATTAAAATTTGCGACAGTATAAAATTATTTTTTGAATAATTTACTATAGAAAAGGCAATCCCTGGCGCACATAAAATTTGCGACAGTATAAAATTAGTTTTTGAATAATTTACTATATAAAAGGCAATCCCTGGGATATTTAAAATTTGTGACAGTATAAAATTATTTTTTGAATAATTTACTATATAAAAGGCAATCCATGGCGTAATTAAAATTTGTGACAGTTGAAAATTAGTTTTTGAATAATTTACTATAGAAAAGGCAATCCCTGGCGCAATTAAAATTTGTGACAGTTGAAAATTAGTTTTTGAATAATTTACTATAGAAAAGGCAATCCCTGGCGCACATAAAATTTGCGACAGTAGAAAATTAGTTTTTGAATAATTTACTATAGAAAAGGCAATCCCTGGCGTAATTAAAATTTGCGACAGTATAAAATTATTTTTTGAATAATTTACTATAGAAAAGGCAATCCCTGGCGCAATTAAAATTTGTGACAGTTGAAAATTAGTTTTTGAATAATTTACTATAGAAAAGGCAATCCCTGGCGCAATTAAAATTTGCGACAGTAGAAAATTATTTTTTGAATAATTTACTATAGAAAAGGCAATCCCTGGCGCAATTAAAATTTGCGACAGTATAAAATTAGTTTTTGAATAATTTACTATAGAAAAGGCAATCCCTGGCGCAATTAAAATTTGCGACAGTAGAAAATTATTTTTTGAATAATTTACTATAGAAAAGGCAATCCCTGGCGCAATTAAAATTTGCGACAGTATAAAATTATTTTTTGAATAATTTACTATAGAAAAGGCAATCCCTGGCGTAATTAAAATTTGTGACAGTTGAAAATTATTTTTTGAATAATTTACTGTAGAAAAGGCAATCCCTGGCGCAATTAAAATTTGTGACAGTAGAAAATTATTTTTTGAATAATTTACTGTAGAAAAGGCAATCCCTGGCGCAATTAAAATTTGTGACAGTATAAAATTATTTTTTGAATAATTTACTGTAGAAAAGGCAATCCCTGGCGCAATTAAAATTTGCGACAGTATAAAATTATTTTTTGAATAATTTACTGTAGAAAAGGCAATCCCTGGCGTAATTAAAATTTGTGACAGTATAAAATTAGTTTTTGAATAATTTACTGTAGAAAAGGCAATCCCTGGCGCAATTAAAATTTGCGACAGTAGAAAATTATTTTTTGAATAATTTACTATAGAAAAGGCAATCCCTGGCGCACATAAAATTTGCGACAGTTGAAAATTATTTTTTGAATAATTTACTATAGAAAAGGCAATCCCTGGCGTAATTAAAATTTGCGACAGTATAAAATTATTTTTTGAATAATTTACTGTAGAAAAGGCAATCCCTGGCGCACATAAAATTTGCGACAGTAGAAAATTATTTTTTGAATAATTTACTATAGAAAAGGCAATCCCTGGCGCACATAAAATTTGCGACAGTATAAAATTATTTTTTGAATAATTTACTATAGAAAAGGCAATCCCTGGCGCACATAAAATTTGCGACAGTATAAAATTAGTTTTTGAATAATTTACTGTAGAAAAGGCAATCCCTGGCGCAATTAAAATTTGCGACAGTAGAAAATTATTTTTTGAATAATTTACTATAGAAAAGGCAATCCCTGGCGCACATAAAATTTGCGACAGTATAAAATTATTTTTTGAATAATTTACTGTATAAAAGGCAATCCCTGGCGCACATAAAATTTGCGACAGTATAAAATTATTTTTTGAATAATTTACTGTAGAAAAGGCAATCCCTGGCGCAATTAAAATTTGCGACAGTAGAAAATTATTTTTTGAATAATTTACTATAGAAAAGGCAATCCCTGGGATATTTAAAATTTGCGACAGTATAAAATTAGTTTTTGAATAATTTACTATAGAAAAGGCAATCCCTGGCGCACATAAAATTTGCGACAGTATAAAATTAGTTTTTGAATAATTTACTGTAGAAAAGGCAATCCCTGGCGCAATTAAAATTTGCGACAGTAGAAAATTATTTTTTGAATAATTTACTATAGAAAAGGCAATCCCTGGCGCACATAAAATTTGCGACAGTATAAAATTATTTTTTGAATAATTTACTGTAGAAAAGGCAATCCCTGGCGCAATTAAAATTTGCGACAGTATAAAATTATTTTTTGAATAATTTACTATAGAAAAGGGAATCCCTGGCGCACATAAAATTTGCGACAGTATAAAATTAGTTTTTGAATAATTTACTATAGAAAAGGCAATCCCTGGCGCAATTAAAATTTGCGACAGTATAAAATTATTTTTTGAATAATTTACTATAGAAAAGGCAATCCCTGGCGTAATTAAAATTTGTGACAGTTGAAAATTAGTTTTTGAATAATTTACTATAGAAAAGGCAATCCCTGGCGCAATTAAAATTTGCGACAGTAGAAAATTATTTTTTGAATAATTTACTGTAGAAAAGGCAATCCCTGGCGCAATTAAAATTTGTGACAGTATAAAATTATTTTTTGAATAATTTACTATAGAAAAGGCAATCCCTGGCGCACATAAAATTTGCGACAGTAAAAAATTAGTTTTTGAATAATTTACTATAGAAAAGGCAATCCCTGGCGCAATTAAAATTTGTGACAGTATAAAATTAGTTTTTGAATAATTTACTATAGAAAAGGCAATCCCTGGCGCACATAAAATTTGCGACAGTATAAAATTAGTTTTTGAATAATTTACTATAGAAAAGGCAATCCCTGGCGCAATTAAAATTTGCGACAGTAGAAAATTATTTTTTGAATAATTTACTGTAGAAAAGGCAATCCCTGGCGCAATTAAAATTTGCGACAGTATAAAATTATTTTTTGAAAAATTTACTATAGAAAAGGCAATCCCTGGCGCAATTAAAATTTGCGACAGTATAAAATTAGTTTTTGAATAATTTACTTTAGAAAAGGCAATCCCTGGCGCAATTAAAATTTGCGACAGTAGAAAATTATTTTTTGAATAATTTACTATAGAAAAGGCAATCCCTGGCGCACATAAAATTTGCGACAGTATAAAATTATTTTTTGAATAATTTACTATAGAAAAGGCAATCCCTGGCGTAATTAAAATTTGTGACAGTATAAAATTAGTTTTTGAATAATTTACTATAGAAAAGGCAATCCCTGGCGCACATAAAATTTGCGACAGTATAAAATTAGTTTTTGAATAATTTACTATAGAAAATGCAATCCCTGGCGCAATTAAAATTTGCGACAGTAGAAAATTATTTTTTGAATAATTTACTGTAGAAAAGGCAATCCCTGGGATATTTAAAATTTGCGACAGTAGAAAATTATTTTTTGAATAATTTACTGTAGAAAAGGCAATCCCTGGCGTAATTAAAATTTGCGACAGTATAAAATTATTTTTTGAATAATTTACTATATAAAAGGCAATCCCTGGGATATTTAAAATTTGCGACAGTTGAAAATTATTTTTTGAATAATTTACTGTAGAAAAGGCAATCCCTGGCGCAATTAAAATTTGTGACAGTATAAAATTATTTTTTGAATAATTTACTATAGAAAAGGCAATCCCTGGCGCAATTAAAATTTGCGACAGTAGAAAATTATTTTTTGAATAATTTACTATAGAAAAGGCAATCCCTGGCGCACATAAAATTTGTGACAGTTGAAAATTATTTTTTGAATAATTTACTATAGAAAAGGCAATCCCTGGCGCACATAAAATTTGCGACAGTATAAAATTATTTTTTGAATAATTTACTATAGAAAAGGCAATCCCTGGCGCACATAAAATTTGCGACAGTATAAAATTAGTTTTTGAATAATTTACTATAGAAAAGGCAATCCCTGGGATATTTAAAATTTGCGACAGTAGAAAATTATTTTTTGAATAATTTACTGTAGAAAAGGCAATCCCTGGCGTAATTAAAATTTGTGACAGTATAAAATTATTTTTTGAATAATTTACTGTAGAAAAGGCAATCCCTGGCGCACATAAAATTTGCGACAGTATAAAATTATTTTTTGAATAATTTACTATAGAAAAGGCAATCCCTGGCGCACATAAAATTTGCGACAGTATAAAATTATTTTTTGAATAATTTACTATAGAAAAGGCAATCCCTGGCGCACATAAAATTTGCGACAGTATAAAATTAGTTTTTGAAAAATTTACTGTAGAAAAGGCAATCCCTGGCGCACATAAAATTTGCGACAGTATAAAATTATTTTTTGAATAATTTACTATAGAAAAGGCAATCCCTGGCGTAATTAAAATTTGTGACAGTTGAAAATTAGTTTTTGAATAATTTACTATAGAAAAGGCAATCCCTGGCGCAATTAAAATTTGTGACAGTATAAAATTATTTTTTGAATAATTTACTGTAGAAAAGGCAATCCCTGGCGCAATTAAAATTTGCGACAGTATAAAATTATTTTTTGAATAATTTACTATAGAAAAGGCAATCCCTGGCGTAATTACAATTTGTGACAGTATAAAATTAGTTTTTGAATAATTTACTGTAGAAAAGGCAATCCCTGGCGCAATTAAAATTTGCGACAGTAGAAAATTATTTTTTGAATAATTTACTGTAGAAAAGGCAATCCCTGGCGCAATTAAAATTTGTGACAGTTGAAAATTATTTTTTGAATAATTTACTATAGAAAAGGCAATCCCTGGCGTAATTAAAATTTGTGACAGTTGAAAATTATTTTTTGAATAATTTACTGTAGAAAAGGCAATCCCTGGGATATTTAAAATTTGCGACAGTTGAAAATTATTTTTTGAATAATTTACTGTAGAAAAGGCAATCCCTGGCGTAATTAAAATTTGTGACAGTTGAAAATTAGTTTTTGAATAATTTACTATAGAAAAGGCAATCCCTGGCGCAATTAAAATTTGCGACAGTAGAAAATTATTTTTTGAATAATTTACTATAGAAAAGGCAATCCCTGGCGCAATTAAAATTTGCGACAGTATAAAATTAGTTTTTGAATAATTTACTATAGAAAAGGCAATCCCTGGCGCAATTAAAATTTGCGACAGTATAAAATTATTTTTTGAATAATTTACTATAGAAAAGGCAATCCCTGGCGCACATAAAATTTGTGACAGTTGAAAATTATTTTTTGAATAATTTACTATAGAAAAGGCAATCCCTGGCGTAATTAAAATTTGCGACAGTATAAAATTAGTTTTTGAATAATTTACTATAGAAAAGGCAATCCCTGGCGCACATAAAATTTGCGACAGTATAATATTAGTTTTTGAATAATTTACTGTAGAAAAGGCAATCCCTGGCGCAATTAAAATTTGCGACAGTAGAAAATTATTTTTTGAATAATTTACTATAGAAAAGGCAATCCCTGGCGCACATAAAATTTGCGACAGTAGAAAATTATTTTTTGAATAATTTACTGTAGAAAAGGCAATCCCTGGCGCAATTAAAATTTGTGACAGTATAAAATTATTTTTTGAATAATTTACTGTAGAAAAGGCAATCCCTGGGATATTTAAAATTTGCGACAGTTGAAAATTATTTTTTGAATAATTTACTATAGAAAAGGCAATCCCTGGGATATTTAAAATTTGCGACAGTTGAAAATTATTTTTTGAATAATTTACTATAGAAAAGGCAATCCCTGGCGCACATAAAATTTGCGACAGTATAAAATTATTTTTTGAATAATTTACTATAGAAAAGGCAATCCCTGGCGCACATAAAATTTGCGACAGTATAAAATTATTTTTTGAATAATTTACTATAGAAAAGGCAATCCCTGGCGCAATTAAAATTTGCGACAGTAGAAAATTAGTTTTTGAATAATTTACTGTAGAAAAGGCAATCCCTGGCGCAATTAAAATTTGCGACAGTATAAAATTATTTTTTGAATAATTTACTGTAGAAAAGGCAATCCCTGGCGCAATTAAAATTTGCGACAGTATAAAATTATTTTTTGAATAATTTACTATAGAAAAGGCAATCCCTGGCGCAATTAAAATTTGTGACAGTATAAAATTATTTTTTGAATAATTTACTATAGAAAAGGCAATCCCTGGCGCAATTAAAATTTGCGACAGTAGAAAATTATTTTTTGAATAATTTACTGTAGAAAAGGCAATCCCTGGGATATTTAAAATTTGTGACAGTTGAAAATTATTTTTTGAATAATTTACTATAGAAAAGGCAATCCCTGGCGCAATTAAAATTTGCGACAGTAGAAAATTAGTTTTTGAATAATTTACTGTAGAAAAGGCAATCCCTGGCGCAATTAAAATTTGCGACAGTAGAAAATTATTTTTTGAATAATTTACTGTAGAAAAGGCAATCCCTGGCGCAATTAAAATTTGCGACAGTAGAAAATTATTTTTTGAATAATTTACTATAGAAAAGGCAATCCCTGGCGCAATTAAAATTTGTGACAGTATAAAATTATTTTTTGAATAATTTACTGTAGAAAAGGCAATCCCTGGCGCAATTAAAATTTGCGACAGTATAAAATTATTTTTTGAATAATTTACTGTAGAAAAGGCAATCCCTGGGATATTTAAAATTTGCGACAGTAGAAAATTATTTTTTGAATAATTTACTATAGAAAAGGCAATCCCTGGCGCACATAAAATTTGCGACAGTATAAAATTAGTTTTTGAATAATTTACTATAGAAAAGGCAATCCCTGGGATATTTAAAATTTGCGACAGTATAAAATTAGTTTTTGAAAAATTTACTATATAAAAGGCAATCCCTGGCGCAATTAAAATTTGCGACAGTATAAAATTAGTTTTTGAATAATTTACTGTAGAAAAGGCAATCCCTGGCGCAATTAAAATTTGTGACAGTATAAAATTATTTTTTGAATAATTTACTGTAGAAAAGGCAATCCCTGGGATATTTAAAATTTGCGACAGTTGAAAATTATTTTTTGAATAATTTACTATAGAAAAGGCAATCCCTGGGATATTTAAAATTTGCGACAGTTGAAAATTATTTTTTGAATAATTTACTATAGAAAAGGCAATCCCTGGCGTAATTAAAATTTGTGACAGTTGAAAATTAGTTTTTGAATAATTTACTATAGAAAAGGCAATCCCTGGCGCAATTAAAATTTGCGACAGTAGAAAATTATTTTTTGAATAATTTACTGTAGAAAAGGCAATCCCTGGGATATTTAAAATTTGTGACAGTTGAAAATTATTTTTTGAATAATTTACTGTAGAAAAGGCAATCCCTGGCGCACATAAAATTTGCGACAGTAGAAAATTAGTTTTTGAATAATTTACTATAGAAAAGGCAATCCCTGGCGCAATTAAAATTTGCGACAGTATAAAATTATTTTTTGAATAATTTACTGTAGAAAAGGCAATCCCTGGGATATTTAAAATTTGCGACAGTAGAAAATTATTTTTTGAAAAATTTACTATAGAAAAGGCAATCCCTGGCGCAATTAAAATTTGCGACAGTATAAAATTATTTTTTGAATAATTTACTGTAGAAAAGGCAATCCCTGGCGTAATTAAAATTTGTGACAGTTGAAAATTATTTTTTGAATAATTTACTATAGAAAAGGCAATCCCTGGCGAAATTAAAATTTGCGACAGTATAAAATTAGTTTTTGAATAATTTACTGTAGAAAAGGCAATCCCTGGCGCACATAAAATTTGCGACAGTAGAAAATTAGTTTTTGAATAATTTACTATAGAAAAGGCAATCCCTGGCGCAATTAAAATTTGCGACAGTATAAAATTAGTTTTTGAAAAATTTACTGTAGAAAAGGCAATCCCTGGCGCAATTAAAATTTGCGACAGTATAAAATTAGTTTTTGAAAAATTTACTATAGAAAAGGCAATCCCTGGCGCAATTAAAATTTGCGACAGTATAAAATTATTTTTTGAATAATTTACTGTAGAAAAGGCAATCCCTGGCGTAATTAAAATTTGTGACAGTTGAAAATTATTTTTTGAATAATTTACTATAGAAAAGGCAATCCCTGGCGTAATTAAAATTTGCGACAGTATAAAATTAGTTTTTGAATAATTTACTATAGAAAAGGCAATCCCTGGCGCAATTAAAATTTGCGACAGTATAAAATTATTTTTTGAATAATTTACTATAGAAAAGGCAATCCCTGGCGCAATTAAAATTTGCGACAGTATAAAATTAGTTTTTGAAAAATTTACTATAGAAAAGGCAATCCCTGGCGCAATTAAAATTTGCGACAGTATAAAATTAGTTTTTGAATAATTTACTATAGAAAAGGCAATCCCTGGCGCACATAAAATTTGTGACAGTTGAAAATTATTTTTTGAAAAATTTACTATATAAAAGGCAATCCCTGGCGCAATTAAAATTTGCGACAGTATAAAATTAGTTTTTGAAAAATTTACTATAGAAAAGGCAATCCCTGGCGTAATTAAAATTTGCGACAGTAGAAAATTATTTTTTGAATAATTTACTATAGAAAAGGCAATCCCTGGCGCAATTAAAATTTGCGACAGTATAAAATTATTTTTTGAATAATTTACTGTAGACAAGGCAATCCCTGGCGCACATAAAATTTGTGACAGTATAAAATTATTTTTTGAATAATTTACTATAGAAAAGGCAATCCCTGGCGCAATTAAAATTTGCGACAGTATAAAATTAGTTTTTGAATAATTTACTGTAGAAAAGGCAATCCCTGGCGTAATTAAAATTTGTGACAGTTGAAAATTAGTTTTTGAATAATTTACTATAGAAAAGGCAATCCCTGGCGCAATTAAAATTTGCGACAGTAGAAAATTATTTTTTGAATAATTTACTGTAGAAAAGGCAATCCCCGGCGCAATTAAAATTTGTGACAGTATAAAATTATTTTTTGAATAATTTACTATAGAAAAGGCAATCCCTGGCGCACATAAAATTTGCGACAGTATAAAATTATTTTTTGAATAATTTACTGTAGAAAAGGCAATCCCTGGGATATTTAAAATTTGCGACAGTTGAAAATTATTTTTTGAATAATTTACTATAGAAAAGGCAATCCCTGGGATATTTAAAATTTGCGACAGTTGAAAATTATTTTTTGAATAATTTACTATAGAAAAGGCAATCCCTGGCGTAATTAAAATTTGTGACAGTTGAAAATTAGTTTTTGAATAATTTACTATAGAAAAGGCAATCCCTGGCGCAATTAAAATTTGCGACAGTAGAAAATTATTTTTTGAATAATTTACTGTAGAAAAGGCAATCCCTGGGATATTTAAAATTTGTGACAGTTGAAAATTATTTTTTGAATAATTTACTGTAGAAAAGGCAATCCCTGGCGCACATAAAATTTGCGACAGTAGAAAATTAGTTTTTGAATAATTTACTATAGAAAAGGCAATCCCTGGCGCAATTAAAATTTGCGACAGTATAAAATTATTTTTTGAATAATTTACTATAGAAAAGGCAATCCCTGGGATATTTAAAATTTGCGACAGTATAAAATTATTTTTTTAATAATTTACTATAGAAAAGGCAATCCCTGGCGCACATAAAATTTGTGACAGTTGAAAATTATTTTTTGAATAATTTACTGTAGAAAAGGCAATCCCTGGCGCAATTAAAATTTGCGACAGTATAAAATTATTTTTTGAATAATTTACTGTAGAAAAGGCAATCCCTGGGATATTTAAAATTTGCGACAATAGAAAATTATTTTTTGAATAATTTACTATAGAAAAGGCAATCCCTGGCGCACATAAAATTTGCGACAGTATAAAATTAGTTTTTGAATAATTTACTATAGAAAAGGCAATCCCTGGGATATTTAAAATTTGCGACAGTATAAAATTAGTTTTTGAATAATTTACTATAGAAAAGGCAATCCCTGGCGCAATTAAAATTTGCGACAGTAGAAAATTAGTTTTTGAATAATTTACTGTAGAAAAGGCAATCCCTGGCGCACATAAAATTTGCGACAGTATAAAATTATTTTTTGAAAAATTTACTGTAGAAAAGGCAATCCCTGGCGTAATTAAAATTTGCGACAGTATAAAATTATTTTTTGAATAATTTACTATAGAAAAGGCAATCCCTGGCGCACATAAAATTTGTGACAGTTGAAAATTATTTTTTGAATAATTTACTATAGAAAAGGCAATCCCTGGCGTAATTAAAATTTGCGACAGTATAAAATTAGTTTTTGAATAATTTACTATAGAAAAGGCAATCCCTGGCGCACATAAAATTTGCGACAGTATAAAATTATTTTTTGAATAATTTACTATAGAAAAGGCAATCCCTGGCGTAATTAAAATTTATGACAGTTGAAAATTAGTTTTTGAATAATTTACTATAGAAAAGGCAATCCCTGGCGCAATTAAAATTTGCGACAGTATAAAATTAGTTTTTGAAAAATTTACTATAGAAAAGGCAATCCCTGGCGCAATTAAAATTTGCGACAGTATAAAATTATTTTTTGAATAATTTACTGTAGAAAAGGCAATCCCTGGCGTAATTAAAATTTGTGACAGTATAAAATTATTTTTTGAATAATTTACTATAGAAAAGGCAATCCCTGGCGCAATTAAAATTTGCGACAGTAGAAAATTAGTTTTTGAATAATTTACTGTAGAAAAGGCAATCCCTGGCGCAATTAAAATTTGTGACAGTTGAAAATTATTTTTTGAATAATTTACTATAGAAAAGGCAATCCCTGGCGCAATTAAAATTTGTGACAGTTGAAAATTATTTTTTGAATAATTTACTATAGAAAAGGCAATCCCTGGGATATTTAAAATTTGCGACAGTATAAAATTATTTTTTGAATAATTTACTATAGAAAAGGCAATCCCTGGCGCAATTAAAATTTGCGACAGTATAAAATTAGTTTTTGAAAAAGTTACTATAGAAAAGGCAATCCCTGGTGCAATTAAAATTTGCGACAGTAGAAAATTAGTTTTTGAATAATTTACTGTAGAAAAGGCAATCCCTGGCGCAATTAAAATTTGTGACAGTTGAAAATTATTTTTTGAATAATTTACTATAGAAAAGGCAATCCCTGGCGCAATTAAAATTTGTGACAGTTGAAAATTATTTTTTGAATAATTTACTATAGAAAAGGCAATCCCTGGGATATTTAAAATTTGCGACAGTATAAAATTATTTTTTGAATAATTTACTATAGAAAACGCAATCCCTGGCGCAATTAAAATTTGCGACAGTATAAAATTAGTTTTTGAAAAATTTACTATAGAAAAGGCAATCCCTGGCGCAATTAAAATTTGCGACAGTATAAAATTATTTTTTGAATAATTTACTGTAGAAAAGGCAATCCCTGGCGTAATTAAAATTTGTGACAGTTGAAAATTATTTTTTGAATAATTTACTATAGAAAAGGCAATCCCTGGCGCAATTAAAATTTGTGACAGTTGAAAATTATTTTTTGAATAATTTACTGTAGAAAAGGCAATCCCTGGCGCAATTAAAATTTGCGACAGTATAAAATTATTTTTTGAATAATTTACTGTAGAAAAGGCAATCCCTGGGATATTTAAAATTTGTGACAGTTGAAAATTATTTTTTGAATAATTTACTGTAGAAAAGGCAATCCCTGGCGCAATTAAAATTTGTGACAGTATAAAATTAGTTTTTGAATAATTTACTATAGAAAAGGCAATCCCTGGCGCAATTAAAATTTGTGACAGTATAAAATTATTTTTTGAATAATTTACTGTAAAAAAGGCAATCCCTGGGATATTTAAAATTTGCGACAGTAGAAAATTATTTTTTGAAAAATTTACTATAGAAAAGGCAATCCCTGGCGCAATTAAAATTTGCGACAGTATAAAATTATTTTTTGAATAATTTACTGTAGAAAAGGCAATCCCTGGCGTAATTAAAATTTGTGACAGTTGAAAATTATTTTTTGAATAATTTACTATAGAAAAGGCAATCCCTGGCGTAATTAAAATTTGCGACAGTATAAAATTAGTTTTTGAATAATTTACTGTAGAAAAGGCAATCCCTGGCGCAATTAAAATTTGTGACAGTATAAAATTATTTTTTGAATAATTTACTGTAGAAAAGGCAATCCCTGGCGCAATTAAAATTTGCGACAGTATAAAATTAGTTTTTGAATAATTTACTATAGAAAAGGCAATCCCTGGCGCAATTAAAATTTGTGACAGTATAAAATTAGTTTTTGAATAATTTACTATAGAAAAGGCAATCCCTGGCGCAATTAAAATTTGTGACAGTATAAAATTATTTTTTGAATAATTTACTGTAGAAAAGGCAATCCCTGGGATATTTAAAATTTGCGACAGTTGAAAATTATTTTTTGAATAATTTACTGTAGAAAAGGCAATCCCTGGGATATTTAAAATTTGCGACAGTAGAAAATTATTTTTTGAATAATTTACTATAGAAAAGGCAATCCCTGGCGCACATAAAATTTGCGACAGTATAAAATTAGTTTTTGAATAATTTACTATAGAAAAGGCAATCCCTGGCGCAATTAAAATTTGTGACAGTATAAAATTATTTTTTGAATAATTTACTGTAGAAAAGGCAATCCCTGGGATATTTAAAATTTGCGACAGTAGAAAATTATTTTTTGAAAAATTTACTATAGAAAAGGCAATCCCTGGCGCAATTAAAATTTGCGACAGTATAAAATTATTTTTTGAATAATTTACTGTAGAAAAGGCAATCCCTGGCGTAATTAAAATTTGTGACAGTTGAAAATTATTTTTTGAATAATTTACTATAGAAAAGGCAATCCCTGGCGTAATTAAAATTTGCGACAGTATAAAATTAGTTTTTGAATAATTTACTGTAGAAAAGGCAATCCCTGGCGCAATTAAAATTTGTGACAGTATAAAATTATTTTTTGAATAATTTACTGTAGAAAAGGCAATCCCTGGGATATTTAAAATTTGCGACAGTTGAAAATTATTTTTTGAATAATTTACTGTAGAAAAGGCAATCCCTGGGATATTTAAAATTTGCGACAGTAGAAAATTATTTTTTGAAAAATTTACTATAGAAAAGGCAATCCCTGGCGCAATTAAAATTTGCGACAGTAGAAAATTATTTTTTGAATAATTTACTATAGAAAAGGCAATCCCTGGCGCAATTAAAATTTGCGACAGTATAAAATTAGTTTTTGAAAAATTTACTATAGAATAGGCAATCCCTGGCGCACATAAAATTTGTGACAGTATAAAATTATTTTTTGAATAATTTACTGTAGAAAAGGCAATCCCTGGGATATTTAAAATTTGCGACAGTTGAAAATTATTTTTTGAATAATTTACTGTAGAAAAGGCAATCCCTGGGATATTTAAAATTTGCGACAGTAGAAAATTATTTTTTGAAAAATTTACTATAGAAAAGGCAATCCCTGGCGCAATTAAAATTTGCGACAGTAGAAAATTATTTTTTGAATAATTTACTATAGAAAAGGCAATCCCTGGCGCAATTAAAATTTGCGACAGTATAAAATTAGTTTTTGAAAAATTTACTATAGAAAAGGCAATCCCTGGCGCACATAAAATTTGCGACAGTATAAAATTAGTTTTTGAATAATTTACTGTAGAAAAGGCAATCCCTGGGATATTTAACATTTGCGACAGTTGAAAATTATTTTTTGAATAATTTACTGTAGAAAAGGCAATCCCTGGGATATTTAAAATTTGCGACAGTAGAAAATTATTTTTTGAAAAATTTACTATAGAAAAGGCAATCCCTGGCGCAATTAAAATTTGCGACAGTATAAAATTATTTTTTGAATAATTTACTGTAGAAAAGGCAATCCCTGGCGTAATTAAAATTTGTGACAGTTGAAAATTATTTTTTGAAAAATTTACTATAGAAAAGGCAATCCCTGGCGCAATTAAAATTTGCGACAGTATAAAATTAGTTTTTGAATAATTTACTGTAGAAAAGGCAATCCCTGGCGCAATTAAAATTTGTGACAGTTGAAAATTATTTTTTGAATAATTTACTATAGAAAAGGCAATCCCTGGCGCACATAAAATTTGCGACAGTATAAAATTATTTTTTGAATAATTTACTATAGAAAAGGCAATCCCTGGCGCAATTAAAATTTGTGACTGTATAAAATTATTTTTTGAATAATTTACTGTAGAAAAGGCAATCCCTGGGATATTTAAAATTTGCGACAGTTGAAAATTATTTTTTGAATAATTTACTGTAGAAAAGGCAATCCCTGGGATATTTAAAATTTGCGACAGTAGAAAATTATTTTTTGAATAATTTACTATAGAAAAGGCAATCCCTGGCGCAATTAAAATTTGCGACAGTAGAAAATTATTTTTTGAATAATTTACTGTAGAAAAGGCAATCCCTGGGATATTTAAAATTTGCGACAGTAGAAAATTATTTTTTGAATAATTTACTGTAGAAAAGGCAATCCCTGGGATATTTAAAATTTGCGACAGTAGAAAATTATTTTTTGAATAATTTACTATAGAAAAGGCAATCCCTGGCGCACATAAAATTTGCGACAGTATAAAATTAGTTTTTGAATAATTTACTATAGAAAAGGCAATCCCTGGCGCAATTAAAATTTGTGACAGTATAAAATTATTTTTTGAATAATTTACTGTAGAAAAGGCAATCCCTGGGATATTTAAAATTTGCGACAGTAGAAAATTATTTTTTGAAAAATTTACTATAGAAAAGGCAATCCCTGGCGCAATTAAAATTTGCGACAGTATAAAATTATTTTTTGAATAATTTACTGTAGAAAAGGCAATCCCTGGCGTAATTAAAATTTGTGACAGTTGAAAATTATTTTTTGAATAATTTACTATAGAAAAGGCAATCCCTGGCGTAATTAAAATTTGCGACAGTATAAAATTAGTTTTTGAATAATTTACTGTAGAAAAGGCAATCCCTGGCGCAATTAAAATTTGTGACAGTATAAAATTATTTTTTGAATAATTTACTGTAGAAAAGGCAATCCCTGGGATATTTAAAATTTGCGACAGTTGAAAATTATTTTTTGAATAATTTACTGTAGAAAAGGCAATCCCTGGGATATTTAAAATTTGCGACAGTAGAAAATTATTTTTTGAAAAATTTACTATAGAAAAGGCAATCCCTGGCGCAATTAAAATTTGCGACAGTAGAAAATTATTTTTTGAATAATTTACTATAGAAAAGGCAATCCCTGGCGCAATTAAAATTTGCGACAGTATAAAATTAGTTTTTGAAAAATTTACTATAGAATAGGCAATCCCTGGCGCACATAAAATTTGTGACAGTATAAAATTATTTTTTGAATAATTTACTGTAGAAAAGGCAATCCCTGGGATATTTAAAATTTGCGACAGTTGAAAATTATTTTTTGAATAATTTACTGTAGAAAAGGCAATCCCTGGGATATTTAAAATTTGCGACAGTAGAAAATTATTTTTTGAAAAATTTACTATAGAAAAGGCAATCCCTGGCGCAATTAAAATTTGCGACAGTAGAAAATTATTTTTTGAATAATTTACTATAGAAAAGGCAATCCCTGGCGCAATTAAAATTTGCGACAGTATAAAATTAGTTTTTGAAAAATTTACTATAGAAAAGGCAATCCCTGGCGCACATAAAATTTGCGACAGTATAAAATTAGTTTTTGAATAATTTACTGTAGAAAAGGCAATCCCTGGGATATTTAAAATTTGCGACAGTTGAAAATTATTTTTTGAATAATTTACTGTAGAAAAGGCAATCCCTGGGATATTTAAAATTTGCGACAGTAGAAAATTATTTTTTGAAAAATTTACTATAGAAAAGGCAATCCCTGGCGCAATTAAAATTTGCGACAGTATAAAATTATTTTTTGAATAATTTACTGTAGAAAAGGCAATCCCTGGCGTAATTAAAATTTGTGACAGTTGAAAATTATTTTTTGAAAAATTTACTATAGAAAAGGCAATCCCTGGCGCAATTAAAATTTGCGACAGTATAAAATTAGTTTTTGAATAATTTACTGTAGAAAAGGCAATCCCTGGCGCAATTAAAATTTGTGACAGTTGAAAATTATTTTTTGAATAATTTACTATAGAAAAGGCAATCCCTGGCGCACATAAAATTTGCGACAGTATAAAATTATTTTTTGAATAATTTACTATAGAAAAGGCAATCCCTGGCGCAATTAAAATTTGTGACTGTATAAAATTATTTTTTGAATAATTTACTGTAGAAAAGGCAATCCCTGGGATATTTAAAATTTGCGACAGTTGAAAATTATTTTTTGAATAATTTACTGTAGAAAAGGCAATCCCTGGGATATTTAAAATTTGCGACAGTAGAAAATTATTTTTTGAATAATTTACTATAGAAAAGGCAATCCCTGGCGCAATTAAAATTTGCGACAGTAGAAAATTATTTTTTGAATAATTTACTGTAGAAAAGGCAATCCCTGGGATATTTAAAATTTGCGACAGTAGAAAATTATTTTTTGAATAATTTACTGTAGAAAAGGCAATCCCTGGCGCACATAAAATTTGCGACAGTAGAAAATTAGTTTTTGAATAATTTACTATAGAAAAGGCAATCCCTGGGATATTTAAAATTTGCGACAGTAGAAAATTATTTTTTGAAAAATTTACTGTAGAAAAGGCAATCCCTGGGATAGAAAATTAGTTTTTGAATAATTTACTATAGAAAAGGCAATCCCTGGCGCAATTAAAATTTGCGACAGTATAAAATTATTTTTTGAATAATTTACTGTAGAAAAGGCAATCCCTGGGATATTTAAAATTTGCGACAGTAGAAAATTATTTTTTGAAAAATTTACTATAGAAAAGGCAATCCCTGGCGCAATTAAAATTTGCGACAGTATAAAATTATTTTTTGAATAATTTACTGTAGAAAAGGCAATCCCTGGCGTAATTAAAATTTGTGACAGTTGAAAATTATTTTTTGAATAATTTACTATAGAAAAGGCAATCCCTGGCGTAATTAAAATTTGCGACAGTATAAAATTAGTTTTTGAATAATTTACTGTAGAAAAGGCAATCCCTGGCGCACATAAAATTTGCGACAGTAGAAAATTAGTTTTTGAATAATTTACTATAGAAAAGCCAATCCCTGGCGCAATTAAAATTTGTGACAGTTGAAAATTATTTTTTGAATAATTTACTGTAGAAAAGGCAATCCCTGGCGCACATAAAATTTGTGACAGTTGAAAATTATTTTTTGAATAATTTACTATTGAAAAGGCAATCCCTGGCGCAATTAAAATTTGCGACAGTATAAAATTATTTTTTGAATAATTTACTGTAGAAAAGGCAATCCCTGGCGTAATTAAAATTTGTGACAGTTGAAAATTATTTTTTGAATAATTTACTATAGAAAAGGCAATCCCTGGCGCAATTAAAATTTGCGACAGTAGAAAATTATTTTTTGAATAATTTACTATAGAAAAGGCAATCCCTGGCGCACATAAAATTTGTGACAGTTGAAAATTATTTTTTGAATAATTTACTATAGAAAAGGCAATCCCTGGCGCACATAAAATTTGCGACAGTATAAAATTAGTTTTTGAATAATTTACTATAGAAAAGGCAATCCCTGGCGCAATTAAAATTTGTGACAGTATAAAATTATTTTTTGAATAATTTACTGTAGAAAAGGCAATCCCTGGGATATTTAAAATTTGCGACAGTTGAAAATTATTTTTTGAATAATTTACTGTAGAAAAGGCAATCCCTGGGATATTTAAAATTTGCGACAGTAGAAAATTATTTTTTGAAAAATTTACTATAGAAAAGGCAATCCCTGGCGCAATTAAAATTTGCGACAGTATAAAATTATTTTTTGAATAATTTACTGTAGAAAAGGCAATCCCTGGGATATTTAAAATTTGCGACAGTAGAAAATTATTTTTTGAATAATTTACTATAGAAAAGGCAATCCCTGGCGCACATAAAATTTGCGACAGTATAAAATTAGTTTTTGAATAATTTACTATAGAAAAGGCAATCCCTGGCGCAATTAAAATTTGTGACAGTATAAAATTATTTTTTGAATAATTTACTGTAGAAAAGGCAATCCCTGGGATATTTAAAATTTGCGACAGTTGAAAATTATTTTTTGAATAATTTACTGTAGAAAAGGCAATCCCTGGCGCACATAAAATTTGCGACAGTAGAAAATTAGTTTTTGAATAATTTACTATAGAAAAGGCAATCCCTGGCGCAATTAAAATTTGCGACAGTATAAAATTATTTTTTGAATAATTTACTGTAGAAAAGGCAATCCCTGGGATATTTAAAATTTGCGACAGTAGAAAATTATTTTTTGAAAAATTTACTATAGAAAAGGCAATCCCTGGCGCAATTAAAATTTGCGACAGTATAAAATTATTTTTTGAATAATTTACTGTAGAAAAGGCAATCCCTGGCGTAATTAAAATTTGTGACAGTTGAAAATTATTTTTTGAATAATTTACTATAGAAAAGGCAATCCCTGGCGTAATTAAAATTTGCGACAGTATAAAATTAGTTTTTGAATAATTTACTGTAGAAAAGGCAATCCCTGGCGCACATAAAATTTGCGACAGTAGAAAATTAGTTTTTGAATAATTTACTATAGAAAAGGCAATCCCTGGCGCAATTAAAATTTGCGACAGTATAAAATTAGTTTTTGAAAAATTTACTGTAGAAAAGGCAATCCCTGGCGCACATAAAATTTGTGACAGTTGAAAATTATTTTTTGAATAATTTACTATAGAAAAGGCAATCCCTGGCGTAATTAAAATTTGCGAACAGTATAAAATTATTTTTTGAATAATTTACTGTAGAAAAGGCAATCCCTGGGGATATTTAAAATTTGCGACAGTAGAAAAATTATTTTTTGAATAATTTACTATAGAAAAGGCAATCCCTGGCGCAATTAAAATTTGCGACAGTATAAAATTAGTTTTTGAATAATTTACTGTAGAAAAGGCAATCCCTGGCGCAATTAAAATTTGCGACAGTAGAAAATTATTTTTTGAATAATTTACTATAGAAAAGGCAATCCCTGGCGTAATTAAAATTTGCGACAGTATAAAATTAGTTTTTGAATAATTTACTGTAGAAAAGGCAATCCCTGGCGCACATAAAATTTGCGACAGTAGAAAATTAGTTTTTGAATAATTTACTATAGAAAAGGCAATCCCCTGGCGCAATTAAAAATTTGCGACAGTATAAAATTAGTTTTTGAAAAATTTACTGTAGAAAGGGCAATCCCTGGCGCACATAAAATTTGTGACAGTTGAAAATTATTTTTTGAATAATTTACTATAGAAAAGGCAATCCCTGGCGTAATTAAAATTTGCGACAGTATAAAATTAGTTTTTTGAAAAATTTACTGTAGAAAAGGCAATCCCTGGCGCAATTTAAAATTTGTGACAGTATAAAATTATTTTTTGAATAATTTTACTGTAGAAAAGGCAATCCCTGGGATATTTAAAATTTGCGACAGTTGAAAATTATTTTTTGAATAATTTACTGTAGAAAAGGCAATCCCTGGGATATTTAAAATTTGCGACAGTAGAAA
The DNA here is from genome assembly GCA_963930735.1 of Dioctria linearis. Taxonomy (NCBI): domain Eukaryota; kingdom Metazoa; phylum Arthropoda; class Insecta; order Diptera; family Asilidae; genus Dioctria; species Dioctria linearis. The sequence continues at coordinate 23,436 of CAWVNZ010002465.1, read as the reverse complement.
ATTATTTTTTGAATAATTTACTATAGAAAAGGCAATCCCTGGCGCAATTAAAATTTTGCGACAGTATAAAATTAGTTTTTTGAATAATTTACTGTAGAAAAGGCAATCCCTGGCGCAATTAAAATTTGCGACAGTAGAAAATTATTTTGTGAATAATTTACTATAGAAAAGGCAATCCCTGGCGCACATAAAATTTGCGACAGTATAAAATTAGTTTTTGAATAATTTACTGTAGAAAAGGCAATCCCTGGCGCAATTAAAATTTGTGACAGTTGAAAATTATTTTTTGAATAATTTACTATAGAAAAGGCAATCCCTGGCGCACATAAAATTTGCGACAGTATAAAATTAGTTTTTGAATAATTTACTATAGAAAAGGCAATCCCTGGCGCAATTAAAATTTGTGACAGTATAAAATTATTTTTTTGAATAATTTACTGTAGAAAAGGCAATCCCTGGGATATTTAAATTTGCGACAGTTGAAAATTATTTTTTTGAATAATTTTACTGTAGAAAAGGCAATCCCTGGGATATTTAAAATTTGCGACAGTAGAAAATTATTTTTTGAAAAATTTACTATAGAAAAGGCAATCCCTGGCGCAATTAAAATTTGCGACAGTAGAAAATTATTTTTTGAATAATTTACTATAGAAAAGGCAATCCCTGGCGCAATTAAAATTTGCGGACAGTATAAAATTAGTTTTTGAAAAATTTACTATAGAAAAGGCAATCCCTGGCGCAATTAAAATTTGTGACAGTATAAAATTATTTTTTGAATAATTTACTGTAGAAAAGGCAATCCCTGGGATATTTAAAATTTGCGACAGTTGAAAATTATTTTTTGAATAATTTACTGTAGAAAAGGCAATCCCTGGGATATTTAAAATTTGCGACAGTAGAAAATTATTTTTTGAAAAATTTACTATAGAAAAGGCAATCCCTGGCGCAATTAAAATTTGCGACAGTAGAAAATTATTTTTTGAATAATTTACTATAGAAAAAGGCAATCCCTGGCGCAATTAAAATTTGCGACAGTATAAAATTTAGTTTTTGAATAATTTACTGTAGAAAAGGCAATCCCTGGCGCAATTAAAATTTGCGACAGTAGAAAATTATTTTTTGAATAATTTACTATAGAAAAGGCAATCCCTGGCGCACATAAAATTTGCGACAGTATAAAATTAGTTTTTGAATAATTTACTGTAGAAAAGGCAATCCCTGGCGCAATTTAAAATTTGCGACAGTAGAAAATTATTTTTTGAATAATTTACTATAGAAAAGGCAATCCCTGGCGCACATAAAATTTGCGACAGTATAAAAATTAGTTTTTGAATAATTTACTATAGAAAAGGCAATCCCTGGCGCAATTAAAATTTGTGACAGTATAAAATTATTTTTTGAATAATTTACTGTAGAAAAGGCAATCCCTGGGATATTTAAAATTTGCGACAGTTGAAAATTATTTTTTGAATAATTTACTGTAGAAAAGGCAATCCCTGGGATATTTAAAATTTGCGACAGTAGAAAATTATTTTTTGAAGAAATTTACTATAGAAAAGGCAATCCCTGGGCGCAATTAAAATTTGCGACAGTAGAAAATTATTTTTTGAATAATTTACTATAGAAAAGGCAATCCCTGGCGCAATTAAAATTTGCGACAGTATAAAATTAGTTTTTGAAAAATTTACTATAGAAAAGGCAATCCCTGGCGCACATAAAATTGCGACAGTAGAAAATTAGTTTTTGAATAATTTACTGTAGAAAAGGCAATCCCTGGGATATTTAAAATTTGCGACAGTAGAAAATTAATTTTTGAAAAATTTACTGTAGAAAAGGCAATCCCTCAATCCCTGGGATATTTAAAATTTGCGACAGTAGAAAATTATTTTTTGAAAAATTTACTATAGAAAAGGCAATCCCTGGCGCAATTAAAATTTGCGACAGTATAAAATTAGTTTTTGAATAATTTACTATAGAAAAGGCAATCCCTGGCGCAATTAAATTTGCGACAGTATAAAATTATTTTTTGAATAATTTTACTATAGAAAAGGCAATCCCTGGCGCAATTAAAATTTGCGACAGTAGAAAATTAGTTTTTGAATAATTTACTATAGAAAAGGCAATCCCTGGCGCAATTAAAATTTGTGACAGTATAAAATTATTTTTTGAATAATTTACTGTAGAAAAGGCAATCCCTGGATATTAAAATTTGCGACAGTAGAAAATTAGTTTTTGAATAATTTACTATAGAAAAGGCAATCCCTGGCGCAATTAAAATTTGTGACAGTATAAAATTATTTTTTGAATAATTTACTGTAGAAAAGGCAATCCCTGGGATATTTAAAATTTGCGACAGTTGAAAATTATTTTTTGAATAATTTACTGTAGAAAAGGCAATCCCTGGGATATTTAAAATTTGCGACAGTAGAAAATTATTTTTTGAAAAATTTACTATAGAAAAGGAAATCCCTGGCGCAATTAAAATTTGCGACAGTATAAAATTAGTTTTTGAAAAATTTACTATAGAAAAGGCAATCCCTGGCGCAATTAAAATTTGTGACAGTATAAAATTATTTTTTGAATAATTTACTGTAGAAAAGGCAATCCTGGCGGCAATTAAAATTTGTGACAGTATAAAATTAGTTTTTGAATAATTTACTATAGAAAAGGCAATCCCTGGCGCAATTAAAATTTGTGACAGTATAAAATTATTTTTTGAATAATTTACTGTAGAAAAGGCAATCCCTGGGATATTTAAAATTTGCGACAGTAGAAAATTATTTTTTGAATAATTTACTATAGAAAAAGGCAATCCCTGGCGCACATAAAATTTGCGACAGTTGAAAATAATTTTTTGAATAATTTACTGTAGAAAAGGCAATCCCTGGCGCAATTAAAATTTGCGACAGTAGAAAATTAGTTTTTGAATAATTTACTGTAGAAAAGGCAATCCCTGGCGCACATAAAATTTGCGACAGTATAAAATTATTTTTTGAATAATTTACTATAGAAAAGGCAATCCTGGCGCAATTAAAATTTGCGACAGTATAAAATTATTTTTTGAATAATTTACTGTAGAAAAGGCAATCCCTGGCGCAATTAAAATTTGCGACAGTATAAAATTAGTTTTTGAAATAATTTACTATAGAAAAAGGCAATCCCTGGCGTAATTAAAATTTGTGACAGTTGAAAATTAGTTTTTGAATAATTTACTATAGAAAAGGCAATCCCTGGCGTAATTAAAATTTGCGACAGTCTAAAATTATTTTTTGAATAATTTACTATAGAAAGAGCAATCCCTGGCGCACATAAAATTTGCGACAGTATAAAATTAGTTTTTGAATAATTTACTATAGAAAAGGCAATCCCTGGCGCAATTAAAATTTGTGACAGTATAAAATTATTTTTTGAATAATTTACTGTAGAAAAGGCAATCCCTGGCGCACATAAAATTTGCGACAGTATAAAATTAGTTTTTGAATAATTTACTATAGAAAAGGCAATACCTGGCGCAATTAAAATTTGCGACAGTAGAAAATTAGTTTTTGAATAATTTACTATAGAAAAGGCAATCCCTGGCGCAATTAAAATTTGCGACAGTATAAAATTATTTTTTGAATAATTTACTATAGAAAAGGCAATCCCTGGCGTAATTAAAATTTGTGACAGTTGAAAATTAGTTTTTGAATAATTTACTATAGAAAAGGCAATCCCTGGCGCAATTAAAATTTGCGACAGTATAAAATTATTTTTTGAATAATTTACTATAGAAAAGGCAATCCCTGGCGCAATTAAAATTTGCGACAGTAGAAAATTATTTTTTGAATAATTTACTATAGAAAAGGCAATCCCTGGCGCAATTAAAATTTGCGACAGTATAAAATTATTTTTTGAATAATTTACTATAGAAAAGGCAATCCCTGGCGTAATTAAAATTTGTGACAGTATAAAATTATTTTTTGAATATTTACTATAGAAAAGGCAATCCCTGGCGCACATAAAATTTGTGACAGTTGAAAATTATTTTTTGAATAATTTACTATAGAAAAGGCAATCCCTGGCGCACATAAAATTTGCGACAGTATAAAATTATTTTTGAATAATTTACTATAGAAAAGGCAATCCCTGGCGCACATAAAATTTGCGACAGTATAAAATTAGTTTTTGAATAATTTACTATAGAAAAGGCAATCCCTGGATATTTAAAATTTGTGACAGTATAAAATTATTTTTTGAATAATTTACTATAGAAAAGGCAATCCCTGGCGTAATTAAAATTTGTGACAGTATAAAATTATTTTTGAATAATTTACTGTAGAAAAGGCAATCCCTGGCGCACATAAAATTTGCGACAGTATAAATTATTTTTTGAATAATTTACTATAGAAAAGGCAATCCCTGGCGCACATAAAATTTGCGACAGTATAAAATTATTTTTTTGAATAATTTACTATAGAAAAGGCAATCCCTGGCGCACATAAAATTTGCGACAGTATAAAATTAGTTTTTGAAAAATTTACTGTAGAAAAGGCAATCCCTGGCGCAATTAAAATTTGCGACAGTAGAAATTTATTTTTTGAATAATTTACTATAGAAAAGGCAATCCCTGGCGCACATAAAATTTGCGACAGTATAAAATTATTTTTTGAATAATTTACTGTAGAAAAGGCAATCCCTGGCGTAATTAAAATTTGTGACAGTTGAAAATTAGTTTTGAATAATTTACTATAGAAAAGGCAATCCCTGGCGCACATAAAATTTGCGACAGTATAAAATTATTTTTTGAATAATTTACTATATAAAAGGCAATCCTGGATATTTAAAATTTGCGACAGTTGAAAATTATTTTTTGAATAATTTACTGTAGAAAAGGCAATTCCCTGGCGCAATTAAACTTTGTGACAGTATAAAATTATTTTTGAATAATTTACTATAGAAAAGGCAATCCCTGGCGCAATTAAAATTTGCGACAGTAGAAAATTATTTTTTGAATAATTTACTATAGAAAAGGCAATCCCTGGCGCACATAAAATTTGCGACAGTAATAAAATTATTTTTTGAATAATTTACTGTAGAAAAGGCAATCCCTGGCGCAATTAAAATTTGCGACAGTATAAAATTATTTTTTGAATAATTTACTGTAGAAAAGGCAATCCCTGGCGTAATTAAAATTTGTGACAGTTGAAAATTAGTTTTTGAATAATTTACTATAGAAAAGGCAATCCCTGGCGCAATTAAAATTTGCGACAGTAGAAAATTATTTTTTGAATAATTTACTATAGAAAAGGCAATCCCTGGCGCAATTAAAATTTGTGACAGTTGCAAATTATTTTTTGAATAATTTACTGTAGAAAAGGCAATCCCTGGGATATTTAAAATTTGCGACAGTTGAAAATTATTTTTTGAATAATTTACTATAGAAAAGGCAATCCCTGGGATATTTAAAATTTGCGACAGTTGAAAATTATTTTTTGAATAATTTACTGTAGAAAAGGCAATCCCTGGCGCAATTAAAATTTGCGACAGTATAAAATTATTTTTTGAATTATTTACTGTAGAAAAGGCAATCCCTGGCGTAATTAAAATTTGTGACAGTATAAAATTATTTTTTGAATAATTTACTGTAGAAAAGGCAATCCCTGGCGCAATTAAAATTTGCGACAGTATAAAATTATTTTTTGAATAATTTACTAAAGAAAAGGCAATCCCTGGCGCAATTAAAATTTGTGACAGTATAAAATTAGTTTTTGAATAATTTACTGTAGAAAAGGCAATCCCTGGCGCAATTAAAATTTGCGACAGTAGAAAATTATTTTTTGAATAATTTACTATAGAAAAGGCAATCCCTGGCGCACATAAAATTTGCGACAGTATAAAATTATTTTTGAATAATTTACTATAGAAAAGGCAATCCCTGGCGTAATTAAAATTTGTGACAGTTGAAAATTATTTTTTGAATAATTTACTATAGAAAAGGCAATCCCTGGCGCACATAAAATTTGCGACAGTAGAAAATTATTTTTTGAATAATTAACTATAGAAAAGGCAATCCCTGGCGCACATAAAATTTGTGACAGTATAAAATTATTTTTTGAATAATTTACTGTAGAAAAGCAATCCCTGGCGCAATTAAAATTTGCGACAGTATAAAATTATTTTTTGAATAATTTACTGTAGAAAAGGCAATCCCTGCGTAATTAAAATTTGTGACAGTTGAAAATTAGTTTTTGAATAATTTACTATAGAAAAGGCAATCCCTGGCGCACATAAAATTTGCGACAGTATAAAATTATTTTTTGAATAATTTACTATAGAAAAGGCAATCCCTGGCGCAATTAAAATTTGTGACAGTTGAAAATTATTTTTTGAATAATTTACTATAGAAAAGGCAATCCCTGGCGCACATAAAATTTGCGACAGTAGAAAATTATTTTTTGAATAATTTACTATAGAAAAGGCAATCCCTGGCGTAATTAAAATTTGTGACAGTATAAAATTATTTTTGAATAATTTACTGTAGAAAAGGCAATCCTGGCGCTATTAAAATTTGCGACAGTATAAAATTATTTTTTGAATAATTTACTGTAGAAAAGGCAACTCCCTGGCGTAATTAAAATTTGTGACAGTTGAAAATTAGTTTTTGAATAATTTACTATAGAAAAGGCAATCCCTGGCGCACATAAAATTTGCGACAGTAGAAAATTATTTTTGAATAATTTACTGTAGAAAAGGCAATCCCTGGCGCAATTAAAATTTGTGACAGTATAAAATTATTTTTTGAATATTTACTGTAGAAAAGGCAATCCCTGGCGCAATTAAAATTTGCGACAGTAGAAAAATTATTTTTTGAATAATTTACTGTAGAAAAGGCAATCCCTGGCGCAATTAAAATTTGTGACAGTATAAAATTATTTTTTGAATAATTTACTATAGAAAAGGCAATCCCCTGGCGCACATAAAATTTGCGACAGAATAAAATTATTTTTTGAATAATTTACTATAGAAAGGCAATCCCTGGCGCAATTAAAATTTGTGACAGTTGAAAATTATTTTTTGAATAATTTACTGTAGAAAAGGCAATCCCTGGCGCACATAAAATTTGCGACAGTATAAAATTATTTTTTGAATAATTTACTATAGAAAAGGCAATCCCTGCGCACATAAAATTTGCGACAGTTAAAAAATTAGTTTTTGAATAATTTACTGTAGAAAAGGCAATCCCTGGGATATTTAAAATTTGCGACAGTAGAAAAATTATTTTTTGAATAATTTACTATAGAAAAGGCAATCCCTGGCGCACATAAAATTTTGCGACAGTATAAAATTAGTTTTTGAGATAATTTACTGTAGAAAAAGGCAATCCCTGGCGTAATTAAAATTGTGACAGTATAAAATTATTTTTTGAATAATTTACTGTAGAAAAAGGCAATCCCTGGCGCACATAAAATTTGCGACAGTATAAAATTATTTTTTGAATAATTTACTATAGAAAAGGCAATCCCTGGCGCACATAAATTTGCGACAGTAAAAAATTAGTTTTTGAATAATTTACTGTAGAAAAGGCAATCCCTGGGATATTTAAAATTTGCGACAGTAGAAAATTATTTTTTGAATAATTTACTATAGAAAAGGCATCCCTGGCGCACATAAAATTTGCGACAGTATAAAATTAGTTTTTGAATAATTTACTGTAGAAAAGGCAATCCTGGCGTAATTAAAATTTGTGACAGTATAAATTTATTTTTTGAATAATTTACTGTAGAAAAGGCAATCCCTGGCGCACATAAAATTTGCGACAGTATAAAATTATTTTTTGAATAATTTACTATAGAAAGGCAATCCCTGGCGCACATAAAAATTTGCGACAGTAAAAAATTAGTTTTTGAATAATTTACTGTAGAAAAGGCAATCCTGGGATATTTAAAATTTGCGACAGTAAAAAATTAGTTTTTGAATAATTTACTATAGAAAAGGCAATCCCTGGGATATTTAAAATTTGCGACAGTATAAAATTATTTTTTGAAAAATTTACTATAGAAAAGGCAATCCCTGGCGCAATTAAAATTTGTGACAGTATAAAATTATTTTTTGAATAATTTACTATAGAAAAGGCAATCCCTGGCGCAATTAAAATTTGCGACAGTATAAAATTATTTTTGAATAATTTACTATAGAAAAGGCAATCCCTGGCGCACATAAAATTTGCGACAGTTGAAAATTATTTTTGAATAATTTACTATAGAAAAGGCAATCCCTGGCGCACATAAAATTTGCGACAGTATAAAATTATTTTTGAATAATTTACTGTAGAAAAGGCAATCCCTGGGATATTTAAAATTTGCGACAGTAGAAATTAGTTTTTGAATAATTTACTATAGAAAAAGGCAATCCCTGGCGCACATAAAATTTGCGACAGTATAAAATTAGTTTTTGAAAAATTTTACTATATAAAAGGCAATCCCTGGCGCAATTAAAATTTGTGACAGTTGAAAAATTAGTTTTTGAATAATTTACTATAGAAAAAGGCAATCCCTGGCGCAATTAAATTTGCGACAGTTGAAAATTATTTTTTGAATAATTTACTATAGAAAAGGCAATCCCTGGCGCACATAAAATTTGCGACAGTATAAAATTAGTTTTTGAAAAATTTACTATATAAAAGCAATGCCTGCGCAATTAAAATTTGTGACAGTTGAAAATTAGTTTTTGAATAATTTACTATAGAAAAGGCAATCCCTGGCGCAATTAAATTTGTGACAGTATAAAATTAGTTTTTGAATAATTTACTATAGAAAAGGCAATCCCTGGCGCACATAAAATTTGCGACAGTATAACAATTAGTTTTTGAAAAATTTACTGTAGAAAAGGCAATCCCTGGGATATTTAAAATTTGCGACAGTTGAAAATTATTTTTTGAATAATTTACTATAGAAAAGGCAATCCCTGGCGCAATTAAAATTTGTGACAGTTGAAAATTATTTTTTGAATAATTTACTGTAGAAAAGGCAATCCCTGGCGCACATAAAATTTGCGACAGTAATAAATTATTTTTTGAAAAATTTACTATATAAAAGCAATCCCTGGCGCAATTAAAATTTGCGACAGTATAAATTATTTTTTGAATAATTTACTGTAGAAAAGGCAATCCCTGGATATTTAAAATTTGCGACAGTATAAAATTATTTTTTGAATAATTTACTATAGAAAAGGCAATCCCTGGCGCACATAAAATTTGCGACAGTATAAAATTAGTTTTTGAAAAATTTACTGTAGAAAAGGCAATCCCTGGGATATTTAAAATTTGCGACAGTATAAAATTAGTTTTTGAATAATTTACTATAGAAAAAGCAATCCCTGGCGCACATAAAATTTGCGACAGTATAAAATTATTTTTTGAATAATTTACTGTAGAAAAGGCAATCCCTGGGAATATTTAAAATTTGTGACAGTATAAAATTATTTTTTGAATAATTTACTGTAGAAAAGGCAATCCCTGGCGTAATTAAAATTTGTGACAGTATAAAATTATTTTTTGAATAATTTACTGTAGAAAAGGCAATCCCTGGCGCACATAAAATTTGCGACAGTATAAAATTATTTTTGAATAATTTACTATAGAAAAGGCAATCCCTGGCGCACATAAAATTTGCGACAGTATAAAATTAGTTTTTGAATAATTTACTATAGAAAAGGCAATCCCTGGCGCAATTAAAATTTGCGACAGTATAAAATTATTTTTTGAATAATTTACTATAGAAAAGGCAATCCCTGGCGCAATTAAAATTTGTGACAGTATAAAATTAGTTTTTGAATAATTTACTATAGAAAAGGCAATCCCTGGCGCACATAAAATTTGCGACAGTATAAAATTATTTTTTGAATAATTTACTATAGAAAAGGCAATCCCTGGGATATTTAAAATTTGCGACAGTATAAAATTAGTTTTTGAATAATTTACTATAGAAAAGGCAATCCCTGGCGCACATAAAATTTGCGACAGTATAAAATTAGTTTTTGAAAAATTTACTATATAAAAGGCAATCCCTGGCGCAATTAAAATTTGTGACAGTTGAAAATTAGTTTTTGAATAATTTACTGTAGAAAAGGCAATCCCTGGGATATTTAAAATTTGTGACAGTATAAAATTATTTTTTGAATAATTTACTGTAGAAAAGGCAATCCCTGGCGTAATTAAAATTTGCGACAGTATAAAATTATTTTTTGAATAATTTACTGTAGAAAAGGCAATCCCTGGGATATTTAAAATTTGTGACAGTATAAAATTATTTTTTGAATAATTTACTGTAGAAAAGGCAATCCCTGGCGTAATTAAAATTTGTGACAGTATAAAATTATTTTTTGAATAATTTACTGTAGAAAAGGCAATCCCTGGCGCACATAAAATTTGCGACAGTATAAAATTATTTTTTGAATAATTTACTATAGAAAAGGCAATCCCTGGCGCACATAAAATTTCCGACAGTATAAAATTATTTTTTGAATAATTTACTATAGAAAAGGCAATCCCTGGCGCACATAAAATTTGCGACAGTATAAAATTATTTTTTGAATAATTTACTATAGAAAAGGCAATCCCTGGCGCACATAAAATTTGCGACAGTATAAAATTATTTTTTGAATAATTTACTATAGAAAAGGCAATCCCTGGCGCACATAAAATTTGCGACAGTATAAAATTAGTTTTTGAATAATTTACTATAGAAAAGGCAATCCCTGGCGCAATTAAAATTTGCGACAGTATAAAATTATTTTTTGAATAATTTACTATAGAAAAGGCAATCCCTGGCGCAATTAAAATTTGTGACAGTATAAAATTAGTTTTTGAATAATTTACTATAGAAAAGGCAATCCCTGGCGCAATTAAAATTTGTGACAGTTGAAAATTAGTTTTTGAATAATTTACTATAGAAAAGGCAATCCCTGGCGCAATTAAAATTTGTGACAGTATAAAATTAGTTTTTGAATAATTTACTATAGAAAAGGCAATCCCTGGCGCACATAAAATTTGCGACAGTATAAAATTAGTTTTTGAATAATTTACTATATAAAAGGCAATCCCTGGCGCAATTAAAATTTGCGACAGTATAAAATTAGTTTTTGAATAATTTACTATAGAAAAGGCAATCCCTGGCGCAATTAAAATTTGTGACAGTATAAAATTATTTTTTGAATAATTTACTATATAAAAGGCAATCCCTGGCGCAATTAAAATTTGCGACAGTATAAAATTAGTTTTTGAATAATTTACTATAGAAAAGGCAATCCCTGGCGCAATTAAAATTTGTGACAGTATAAAATTATTTTTTGAATAATTTACTATAGAAAAGGCAATCCCTGGCGCAATTAAAATTTGCGACAGTATAAAATTAGTTTTTGAAAAATTTACTGTAGAAAAGGCAATCCCTGGGATATTTAAAATTTGCGACAGTATAAAATTAGTTTTTGAATAATTTACTATAGAAAAGGCAATCCCTGGCGCAATTAAAATTTGTGACAGTTGAAAATTATTTTTTGAATAATTTACTATAGAAAAGGCAATCCCTGGCGCACATAAAATTTGCGACAGTATAAAATTAGTTTTTGAATAATTTACTATATAAAAGGCAATCCCTGGCGTAATTAAAATTTGCGACAGTATAAAATTATTTTTTGAATAATTTACTATAGAAAAGGCAATCCCTGGGATATTTAAAATTTGCGACAGTATAAAATTAGTTTTTGAAAAATTTACTATAGAAAAGGCAATCCCTGGGATATTTAAAATTTGCGACAGTTGAAAATTATTTTTTGAATAATTTACTATAGAAAAGGCAATCCCTGGCGCACATAAAATTTGCGACAGTATAAAATTAGTTTTTGAAAAATTTACTATATAAAAGGCAATCCCTGGCGCAATTAAAATTTGTGACAGTTGAAAATTAGTTTTTGAATAATTTACTATAGAAAAGGCAATCCCTGGCGCAATTAAAATTTGTGACAGTATAAAATTAGTTTTTGAATAATTTACTATAGAAAAGGCAATCCCTGGCGCACATAAAATTTGCGACAGTATAAAATTAGTTTTTGAATAATTTACTATAGAAAAGGCAATCCCTGGCGCAATTAAAATTTGCGACAGTATAAAATTAGTTTTTGAATAATTTACTATAGAAAAGGCAATCCCTGGCGCAATTAAAATTTGTGACAGTTGAAAATTATTTTTTGAATAATTTACTATAGAAAAGGCAATCCCTGGCGCACATAAAATTTGCGACAGTATAAAATTAGTTTTTGAATAATTTACTATATAAAAGGCAATCCCTGGCGTAATTAAAATTTGCGACAGTATAAAATTATTTTTTGAATAATTTACTATAGAAAAGGCAATCCCTGGGATATTTAAAATTTGCGACAGTATAAAATTAGTTTTTGAAAAATTTACTATAGAAAAGGCAATCCCTGGGATATTTAAAATTTGCGACAGTATAAAATTAGTTTTTGAATAATTTACTATAGAAAAGGCAATCCCTGGCGCACATAAAATTTGCGACAGTATAAAATTAGTTTTTGAAAAATTTACTATATAAAAGGCAATCCCTGGCGCAATTAAAATTTGTGACAGTTGAAAATTAGTTTTTGAATAATTTACTATAGAAAAGGCAATCCCTGGCGCAATTAAAATTTGTGACAGTATAAAATTAGTTTTTGAATAATTTACTATAGAAAAGGCAATCCCTGGCGCACATAAAATTTGCGACAGTATAAAATTAGTTTTTGAATAATTTACTATATAAAAGGCAATCCCTGGCGCAATTAAAATTTGCGACAGTATAAAATTAGTTTTTGAATAATTTACTATAGAAAAGGCAATCCCTGGCGCAATTAAAATTTGTGACAGTATAAAATTATTTTTTGAATAATTTACTATAGAAAAGGCAATCCCTGGCGCAATTAAAATTTGCGACAGTAAAAAATTATTTTTTGAATAATTTACTATAGAAAAGGCAATCCCTGGGATATTTAAAATTTGCGACAGTATAAAATTAGTTTTTGAAAAATTTACTATAGAAAAGGCAATCCCTGGGATATTTAAAATTTGCGACAGTATAAAATTAGTTTTTGAATAATTTACTATAGAAAAGGCAATCCCTGGGATATTTAAAATTTGCGACAGTATAAAATTAGTTTTTGAATAATTTACTATAGAAAAGGCAATCCCTAGCGCACATAAAATTTGCGACAGTATAAAATTAGTTTTTGAAAAATTTACTATATAAAAGGCAATCCCTGGCGCAATTAAAATTTGTGACAGTTGAAAATTAGTTTTTGAATAATTTACTATAGAAAAGGCAATCCCTGGCGCAATTAAAATTTGTGACAGTATAAAATTAGTTTTTGAATAATTTACTATAGAAAAGGCAATCCCTGGCGCACATAAAATTTGCGACAGTATAAAATTAGTTTTTGAATAATTTACTATATAAAAGTCAATCCCTGGCGTAATTAAAATTTGCGACAGTATAAAATTATTTTTTGAATAATTTACTATAGAAAAGGCAATCCCTGGGATATTTAAAATTTGTGACAGTATAAAATTATTTTTTGAATAATTAATATAGAAAAGGCAATCCCTGGCGCAATTAAAATTTGTGACAGTATAAAATTAGTTTTTGAATAATTTACTATAGAAAAGGCAATCCCTGGCGCACATAAAATTTGCGACAGTATAAAATTATTTTTTGAATAATTTACTATATAAAAGGCAATCCCTGGCGCAATTAAAATTTGTGACAGTATAAAATTATTTTTTGAATAATTTACTATATAAAAGGCAATCCCTGGCGCAATTAAAATTTGTGACAGTTGAAAATTATTTTTTGAATAATTTACTATAGAAAAGGCAATCCCTGGCGTAATTAAAATTTGCGACAGTTGAAAATTATTTTTTGAATAATTTACTATAGAAAAGGCAATCCCTGGCGTAATTAAAATTTGCGACAGTATAAAATTAGTTTTTGAATAATTTACTATAGAAAAGGCAATCCCTGGCGCACATAAAATTTGCGACAGTATAAAATTATTTTTTGAATAATTTACTATATAAAAGGCAATCCCTGGCGCAATTAAAATTTGTGACAGTTGAAAATTATTTTTTGAATAATTTACTATAGAAAAGGCAGTCCCTGGCGCACATAAAATTTGCGACAGTTGAAAATTATTTTTTGAATAATTTACTATATAAAAGGCAATCCCTGGCGCAATTAAAATTTGCGACAGTTGAAAATTATTTTTTGAATAATTTACTATAGAAAAGGCAATCCCTGGCGTAATTAAAATTTGCGACAGTATAAAATTAGTTTTTGAATAATTTACTATAGAAAAGGCAATCCCTGGCGTAATTAAAATTTGCGACAGTTGAAAATTAGTTTTTGAAAAATTTACTATATAAAAGGCAATCCCTGGCGCAATTAAAATTTGTGACAGTTGAAAATTATTTTTTGAATAATTTACTATAGAAAAGGCAATCCCTGGCGCACATAAAATTTGCGACAGTTGAAAATTATTTTTTGAATAATTTACTATATAAAAGGCAATCCCTGGCGCAATTAAAATTTGTGACAGTATAAAATTATTTTTTGAATAATTTACTATATAAAAGGCAATCCCTGGCGCAATTAAAATTTGTGACAGTTGAAAATTATTTTTTGAATAATTTACTATAGAAAAGGCAATCCCTGGCGCACATAAAATTTGCGACAGTTGAAAATTATTTTTTGAATAATTTACTATAGAAAAGGCAATCCCTGGCGTAATTAAAATTTGCGACAGTATAAAATTAGTTTTTGAATAATTTACTATAGAAAAGGCAATCCCTGGCGCACATAAAATTTGCGACAGTATAAAATTATTTTTTGAATAATTTACTATAGAAAAGGCAATCCCTGGCGTAATTAAAATTTGCGACAGTATAAAATTAGTTTTTGAATAATTTACTATAGAAAAGGCAATCCCTGGCGCACATTAAATTTGCGACAGTATAAAATTATTTTTTGAATAATTTACTATATAAAAGGCAATCCCTGGCGCAATTAAAATTTGTGACAGTTGAAAATTATTTTTTGAATAATTTACTATAGAAAAGGCAATCCCTGGCGCACATAAAATTTGCGACAGTTGAAAATTATTTTTTGAATAATTTACTATATAAAAGGCAATCCCTGGCGCAATTAAAATTTGCGACAGTTGAAAATTATTTTTTGAATAATTTACTATAGAAAAGGCAATCCCTGGCGTAATTAAAATTTGCGACAGTATAAAATTAGTTTTTGAATAATTTACTATAGAAAAGGCAATCCCTGGCGTAATTAAAATTTGCGACAGTATAAAATTATTTTTTGAATAATTTACTGTAGAAAAGGCAATCCCTGGCGTAATTAAAATTTGTGACAGTATAAAATTATTTTTTGAATAATTTACTGTAGAAAAGGCAATCCCTGGCGCACATAAAATTTGCGACAGTATAAAATTAGTTTTTGAATAATTTACTATAGAAAAGGCAATCCCTGGGATATTTAAAATTTGCGACAGTATAAAATTAGTTTTTGAATAATTTACTGTAGAAAAGGCAATCCCTGGGATATTTAAAATTTGCGACAGTATAAAATTAGTTTTTGAATAATTTACTGTAGAAAAGGCAATCCCTGGCGCACATAAAATTTACGACAGTATAAAATTATTTTTTGAATAATTTACTATAGAAAAGGCAATCCCTGGCGTAATTAAAATTTGTGACAGTATAAAATTATTTTTTGAATAATTTACTATAGAAAAGGCAATCCCTGGGATATTTAAAATTTGCGACAGTATAAAATTAGTTTTTGAATAATTTACTGTAGAAAAGGCAATCCCTGGGATATTTAAAATTTGCGACAGTATAAAATTAGTTTTTGAATAATTTACTGTAGAAAAGGCAATCCCTGGCGCACATAAAATTTGCGACAGTATAAAATTATTTTTTGAATAATTTACTATAGAAAAGGCAATCCCTGGCGCACATAAAATTTGCGACAGTATAAAATTATTTTTTGAATAATTTACTATAGAAAAGGCAATCCCTGGCGCACATAAAATTTGCGACAGTATAAAATTAGTTTTTGAATAATTTACTGTAGAAAAGGCAATCCCTGGGATATTTAAAATTTGCGACAGTATAAAATTAGTTTTTGAATAATTTACTGTAGAAAAGGCAATCCCTGGCGCACATAAAATTTGCGACAGTATAAAATTATTTTTTGAATAATTTACTATAGAAAAGGCAATCCCTGGCGCACATAAAATTTGCGACAGTAGAAAATTATTTTTTGAATAATTTACTATATAAAAGGCAATCCCTGGGATATTTAAAATTTGCGACAGTTGAAAATTATTTTTTGAATAATTTACTGTAGAAAAGGCAATCCCTGGCGCAATTAAAATTTGCGACAGTAGAAAATTATTTTTTGAATAATTTACTGTAGAAAAGGCAATCCCTGGGATATTTAAAATTTGTGACAGTTGAAAATTATTTTTTGAATAATTTACTATAGAAAAGGCAATCCCTGGCGCAATTAAAATTTGCGACAGTATAAAATTAGTTTTTGAATAATTTACTGTAGAAAAGGCAATCCCTGGCGCAATTAAAATTTGTGACAGTATAAAATTATTTTTTGAATAATTTACTATAGAAAAGGCAATCCCTGGCGCAATTAAAATTTGTGACAGTAGAAAATTATTTTTTGAATAATTTACTGTAGAAAAGGCAATCCCTGGCGCAATTAAAATTTGCGACAGTATAAAATTAGTTTTTGAATAATTTACTGTAGAAAAGGCAATCCCTGGCGCAATTAAAATTTGCGACAGTATAAAATTATTTTTTGAATAATTTACTGTAGAAAAGGCAATCCCTGGCGCAATTAAAATTTGTGACAGTATAAAATTATTTTTTGAATAATTTACTGTAGAAAAGGCAATCCCTGGCGTAATTAAAATTTGTGACAGTATAAAATTATTTTTTGAATAATTTACTGTAGAAAAGGCAATCCCTGGCGCACATAAAATTTGCGACAGTATAAAATTATTTTTTGAATAATTTACTATAGAAAAGGCAATCCCTGGCGCACATAAAATTTGCGACAGTATAAAATTATTTTTTGAATAATTTACTATAGAAAAGGCAATCCCTGGCGCACATAAAATTTGCGACAGTATAAAATTAGTTTTTGAATAATTTACTGTAGAAAAGGCAATCCCTGGCGCAATTAAAATTTGCGACAGTATAAAATTATTTTTTGAATAATTTACTATAGAAAAGGCAATCCCTGGCGCAATTAAAATTTGCGACAGTATAAAATTAGTTTTTGAAAAATTTACTATAGAAAAGGCAATCCCTGGCGCAATTAAAATTTGTGACAGTATAAAATTAGTTTTTGAAAAATTTACTATAGAAAAGGCAATCCCTGGCGCACATAAAATTTGCGACAGTATAAAATTAGTTTTTGAATAATTTACTATAGAAAAGGCAATCCCTGGCGCACATAAAATTTGCGACAGTAAAAAATTAGTTTTTGAATAATTTACTATAGAAAAGGCAATCCCTGGCGCACATAAAATTTGCGACAGTAAAAAATTAGTTTTTGAAAAATTTACTATATAAAAGGCAATCACTGGCGTAATTAAAATTTGCGACAGTATAAAATTATTTTTTGAATAATTTACTATAGAAAAGGCAATCCCTGGCGTAATTAAAATTTGCGACAGTATAAAATTAGTTTTTGAATAATTTACTGTAGAAAAGGCAATCCCTGGCGCAATTAAAATTTGCGACAGTATAAAATTAGTTTTTGAATAATTTACTATAGAAAAGGCAATCCCTGGCGCAATTAAAATTTGTGACAGTATAAAATTAGTTTTTGAAAAATTTACTATAGAAAAGGCAATCCCTGGCGTAATTAAAATTTGCGACAGTATAAAATTAGTTTTTGAATAATTTACTATAGAAAAGGCAATCCCTGGGATATTTAAAATTTGCGACAGTATAAAATTATTTTTTGAATAATTTACTATAGAAAAGGCAATCCCTGGCGCACATAAAATTTGCGACAGTATAAAATTAGTTTTTGAATAATTTACTATAGAAAAGGCAATCCCTGGCGCACATAAAATTTGCGACAGTTGAAAATTATTTTTTGAATAATTTACTATAGAAAAGGCAATCCCTGGCGCAATTAAAATTTGCGACAGTATAAAATTAGTTTTTGAATAATTTACTATAGAAAAGGCAATCCCTGGCGCAATTAAAATTTGTGACAGTATAAAATTATTTTTTGAATAATTTACTGTAGAAAAGGCGATCCCTGGCGCACATAAAATTTGCGACAGTATAAAATTATTTTTTGAATAATTTACTGTAGAAAAGGCAATCCCTGGCGCAATTAAAATTTGTGACAGTTGAAAATTATTTTTTGAATAATTTACTATAGAAAAGGCAATCCCTGGCGCAATTAAAATTTGCGACAGTATAAAATTAGTTTTGAAAAATTTACTATAGAAAAGGCAATCCCTGGCGCAATTAAAATTTGCGACAGTATAAAATTATTTTTTGAATAATTTACTGTAGAAAAGGCAATCCCTGGCGTAATTAAAATTTGTGACAGTATAAAATTTTTTTTTGAATAATTTACTGTAGAAAAGGCAATCCCTGGCGCACATAAAATTTGCGACAGTATAAAATTATTTTTTGAATAATTTACTATAGAAAAGGCAATCCCTGGCGCAATTAAAATTTGCGACAGTAGAAAATTATTTTTTGAATAATTTACTATATAAAAGGCAATCCCTGGGATATTTAAAATTTGCGACAGTTGAAAATTATTTTTTGAATAATTTACTGTAGAAAATTCAATCCCTGGCGCAATTAAAATTTGCGACAGTATAAAATTAGTTTTTGAATAATTTACTGTAGAAAAGGCAATCCCTGGCGCAATTAAAATTTGTGACAGTATAAAATTATTTTTTGAATAATTTACTATAGAAAAGGCAATCCCTGGCGTAATTAAAATTTGTGACAGTTGAAAATTAGTTTTTGAATAATTTACTATAGAAAAGGCAATCCCTGGCGCACATAAAATTTGCGACAGTAGAAAATTATTTTTTGAATAATTTACTGTAGAAAAGGCAATCCCTGGCGCAATTAAAATTTGCGACAGTATAAAATTATTTTTTGAATAATTTACTGTAGAAAAGGCAATCCCTGGCGCAATTAAAATTTGCGACAGTATAAAATTAGTTTTTGAATAATTTACTATAGAAAAGGCAATCCCTGGCGCAATTAAAATTTGCGACAGTATAAAATTATTTTTTGAATAATTTACTGTAGAAAAGGCAATCCCTGGCGCAATTAAAATTTGCGACAGTATAAAATTAGTTTTTGAATAATTTACTATAGAAAAGGCAATCCCTGGCGTAAATAAAATTTGTGACAGTTGAAAATTAGTTTTTGAATAATTTACTATAGAAAAGGCAATCCCTGGCGCACATAAAATTTGCGACAGTATAAAATTATTTTTTGAATAATTTACTATAGAAAGGCAATCCCTGGCGCAATTAAAATTTGCGACAGTATAAAATTATTTTTTGAATAATTTACTATAGAAAAGGCAATCCCTGGCGTAATTAAAATTTGCGACAGTATAAAATTAGTTTTTGAATAATTTACTATAGAAAAGGCAATCCCTGGCGCACATAAAATTT
The DNA here is from genome assembly GCA_963930735.1 of Dioctria linearis. Lineage (NCBI taxonomy): Eukaryota > Metazoa > Arthropoda > Insecta > Diptera > Asilidae > Dioctria > Dioctria linearis. Next base: position 3,648 of record CAWVNZ010002465.1, on the reverse strand, counting down.
GCGACAGTATAAAATTATTTTTTGAATAATTTACTATAGAAAAGGCAATCCCTGGCGTAATTAAAATTTGTGACAGTTGAAAATTAGTTTTTGAATAATTTACTATAGAAAAGGCAATCCCTGGCGCAATTAAAATTTGCGACAGTATAAAATTAGTTTTTGAATAATTTACTGTAGAAAAGGCAATCCCTGGCGCAATTAAAATTTGTGACAGTATAAAATTATTTTTTGAATAATTTACTATAGAAAAGGCAATCCCTGGCGCACATAAAATTTGCGACAGTAAAAAATTAGTTTTTGAATAATTTACTATAGAAAAGGCAATCCCTGGCGCAATTAAAATTTGTGACAGTATAAAATTAGTTTTTGAATAATTTACTATAGAATAGGCAATCCCTGGCGCACATAAAATTTGCGACAGTATAAAATTAGTTTTTGAATAATTTACTATAGAAAAGGCAATCCCTGGCGCAATTAAAATTTGCGACAGTAGAAAATTATTTTTTGAATAATTTACTGTAGAAAAGGCAATCCCTGGCGCAATTAAAATTTGCGACAGTATAAAATTAGTTTTTGAATAATTTACTATAGAAAAGGCAATCCCTGGGATATTTAAAATTTGCGACAGTATAAAATTAGTTTTTGAAAAATTTACTATAGAAAAGGCAATCCCTGGCGTAATTAAAATTTGCGACAGTATAAAATTAGTTTTTGAAAAATTTACTGTAGAAAAGGCAATCCCCGGGATATTTAAAATTTGCGACAGTTGAAAATTATTTTTTGAATAATTTACTATAGAAAAGGCAATCCCTGGCGCAATTAAAATTTGCGACAGTATAAAATTAGTTTTTGAATAATTTACTGTAGAAAAGGCAATCCCTGGCGCAATTAAAATTTGCGACAGTATAAAATTAGTTTTTGAATAATTTACTATAGAAAAGGCAATCCCTGGCGTAATTAAAATTTGTGACAGTATAAAATTAGTTTTTGAATAATTTACTATAGAAAAGGCAATCCCTGGCGCAATTAAAATTTGCGACAGTATAAAATTATTTTTTGAATAATTTACTGTAGAAAAGGCAATCCCTGGGATATTTAAAATATATAGTAAATTATTCAAAAAATAATTTTATACTGTCGCAAATTTTAATTGCGCCAGGGATTGCCTTTTCTATAGTAAATTATTCAAAAACTAATTTTATACTGTCGCAAATTTTATGTGCGCCAGGGATTGCCTTTTCTATAGTAAATTATTCAAAAAATAATTTTATACTGTCACAAATTTTAATTACGCCAGGGATTGCCTTTTCTATAGTAAATTATTCAAAAAATAATTTTATACTGTCGCAAATTTTAATTGCGCCAGGGATTGCCTTTTCTACAGTAAATTTTTCAAAAACTAATTTTATACTGTCGCAAATTTTAAATATCCCAGGGATTGCCTTTTCTATAGTAAATTATTCAAAAACTAATTTTATACTGTCGCAAATTTTATGTGCGCCAGGGATTGCCTTTTCTATAGTAAATTATTCAAAAAATAATTTTATACTGTCACAAATTTTAATTACGCCAGGGATTGCCTTTTCTACAGTAAATTATTCAAAAAATAATTTTATACTGTCGCAAATTTTAATTGCGCCAGGGATTGCCTTTTATATAGTAAATTATTCAAAAACTAATTTTATACTGTCGCAAATTTTATGTGCGCCAGGGATTGCCTTTTCTATAGTAAATTATTCAAAAAATAATTTTATACTGTCGCAAATTTTATGTGCGCCAGGGATTGCCTTTTCTATAGTAAATTATTCAAAAAATAATTTTCAACTGTCGCAAATTTTAAATATCCCAGGGATTGCCTTTTCTATAGTAAATTATTCAAAAACTAATTTTATACTGTCGCAAATTTTAAATATCCCAGGGATTGCCTTTTCTATAGTAAATTATTCAAAAAATAATTTTCTACTGTCGCAAATTTTAATTGCGCCAGGGATTGCCTTTTCTATAGTAAATTATTCAAAAACTAATTTTATACTGTCGCAAATTTTAAATATCCCAGGGATTGCCTTTTCTACAGTAAATTATTCAAAAAATAATTTTATACTGTCGCAAATTTTAATTGCGCCAGGGATTGCCTTTTCTACAGTAAATTATTCAAAAAATAATTTTCAACTGTCACAAATTTTATGTGCGCCAGGGATTGCCTTTTCTATAGTAAATTATTCAAAAAATAATTTTATACTGTCGCAAATTTTAAATATCCCAGGGATTGCCTTTTCTATAGTAAATTATTCAAAAAATAATTTTATACTGTCGCAAATTTTAATTGCGCCAGGGATTGCCTTTTCTACAGTAAATTTTTCAAAAACTAATTTTATACTGTCGCAAATTTTAATTGCGCCAGGGATTGCCTTTTCTATAGTAAATTATTCAAAAACTAATTTTATACTGTCGCAAATTTTAATTACGCCAGGGATTGCCTTTTCTATAGTAAATTATTCAAAAAATAATTTTATACTGTCGCAAATTTTAATTGCGCCAGGGATTGCCTTTTCTATAGTAAATTATTCAAAAAATAATTTTCTACTGTCGCAAATTTTAATTGCGCCAGGGATTGCCTTTTCTATAGTAAATTATTCAAAAACTAATTTTCAACTGTCACAAATTTTAATTACGCCAGGGATTGCCTTTTCTATAGTAAATTATTCAAAAACTAATTTTCAACTGTCGCAAATTTTAAATATCCCAGGGATTGCCTTTTCTATAGTAAATTATTCAAAAACTAATTTTATACTGTCGCAAATTTTAAATATCCCAGGGATTGCCTTTTCTATAGTAAATTATTCAAAAAATAATTTTATACTGTCGCAAATTTTAATTACGCCAGGGATTGCCTTTTCTATAGTAAATTATTCAAAAAATAATTTTATACTGTCGCAAATTTTAATTGCGCCAGGGATTGCCTTTTCTACAGTAAATTATTCAAAAAATAATTTTATACTGTCGCAAATTTTAATTGCGCCAGGGATTGCCTTTTCTATAGTAAATTATTCAAAAACTAATTTTATACTGTCACAAATTTTAATTACGCCAGGGATTGCCTTTTCTATAGTAAATTATTCAAAAACTAATTTTATACTGTCGCAAATTTTAAATATCCCAGGGATTGCCTTTTCTATAGTAAATTATTCAAAAACTAATTTTATACTGTCGCAAATTTTATGTGCGCCAGGGATTGCCTTTTCTATAGTAAATTATTCAAAAAATAATTTTCTACTGTCGCAAATTTTAAATATCCCAGGGATTGCCTTTTCTACAGTAAATTATTCAAAAAATAATTTTCTACTGTCGCAAATTTTAATTGCGCCAGGGATTGCCTTTTCTATAGTAAATTATTCAAAAACTAATTTTATACTGTCGCAAATTTTAAATATCCCAGGGATTGCCTTTTCTACAGTAAATTTTTCAAAAACTAATTTTATACTGTCGCAAATTTTAATTGCGCCAGGGATTGCCTTTTCTATAGTAAATTATTCAAAAAATAATTTTCAACTGTCGCAAATTTTAAATATCCCAGGGATTGCCTTTTCTACAGTAAATTATTCAAAAAATAATTTTATACTGTCACAAATTTTAATTGCGCCAGGGATT